>RJWM01020002.1:0-37917 GCA_004363535.1 Dasyprocta punctata
TTAGCCTACTGTTATTATTTAGGTCACTATAAGAAATGGTAGAAAGTAAAGCTGATAAATCACACTGTAACACTGATTATCCTTTCATTGTTTTACTCTAAATAATGAAAATGAGACTTCTTGTATGTCTTACTATTATGTTTGACTATTTCCTGTTAGTACTTTTTAAGTTTCTATTGCAGTTGTTTTTGGTCTACGTTGTTTTAAACTTCCACAATTTTGCTTTCTAGGTCTTAAATATAGGGCAATTTTATAATCTGCATTTTGTGTGCTTTTCTCCTTATCAGACAGAATTTCGTGACAGAAAAGAGATGGGTGTTAGAATACGCTTCTTCAGACTGGGATACCAACAGCCATGAGTAATAACATATATTTAATATAAAATAATACTATATATGACATGCTTACACAAAAACTAAGTCTCTTTCATATTAGCACATATAATCATGGTTATATCTCTGTTAGATTCGTTCTTGGTTCTAAGTAAAAATATTTCCCCAGCTAATCTTCTGAGTAGGTAGTGGTTTCAGAGGAATATTTTTCAGAGATGGAAATTCAGCTCACACAAAACAAAACAATAAAAATGGAGAGAGAGAGAGAGAGAATGAGAGAGGGAGAGGGCAGAGGTAGCAGAGTCAGGAGACATAAGGAAATGTATGGTGTGAGTATTTAAGTAGCACAATTTCATGTTCTTTACAACACTATGCAGAATTTAAAAATATATATATATATATTTGATATGAAATCTTGCTATGCTGCTCAGGCTTGCAATCCTCCTACCTCAGCCTCCCAAGTAGGTGAAATTATAGGAGTGCACCACCACACTCGTTCATGCCTGAATTTTTAAATTGAGATGAAGAGTCACAACAAACCAGTATAAAGATGGCCCAGATAAAATAGTTTTGTATTTCCAGTGGCGCAAGCATCTTCTGCGATATCCAGAGGGATTCTCAACGCATTCATTAAAGCACCCGGACATTTGGTCTCAATGCTATGGGCGCCTTGGCGGCTGTCTCTTGCATATGCTCCGCTGAAAAGTGCTTTTGCTCAACTTAGTGTTTGCTCCTCAAAGGACAAAGCGCAGTGGAACGTTTTCATGCATACGTTTTTAAAACCCCATGAGTAAGGTTAGCTCTGTCCCTTGACTGGCAGCTGGCCCCTGGCATCCACCATGCGTGCAGGCACCTCGGGCGCGTGCGCTCGGCCCCCTGGCGTCTGGTGCCGCCTCGGGAATCTGCCAGGAAGCAGCTGCTCTGTCACCAGCACTGAGGGGAAGCAGGTGGCGCGCCTCGCACCTGCAGAACAGTGAGCCAAATACATCCCCGTGCACCAGAGCTCGGCCTGCTTCGGGGTTTGGTTATGGGAAAGAAAACTCGCACGCACACTCGGGAGAGTGACGCAGCAGGACATTTAGACCTGCAAAACGCCCCAGAAAGGTCGGAAGTGCACTGGAAGTTCCTCCTCACCCTCACCCCAAAACTGGGGAACGCTTTTCTCAGCGAGACGCTTGTGCTCTCACACACACACTCCAGACATGCGTCTGGTTCCGGGTGGGCAGCCCCAGGAGCCTGCGACCAGCCTGTCACGATGTCCTCATCATTCGTCCTCTGAACGGTGAGCCCGGCCAGAGTGGTGGTGAACAGGAGACAGAAGATTTAAGACCGGAGTCCAGGGAAATGCATGCCATGCCCAGCTCCTGTCTTAGTTGGTTTGAGCGCCAGGGTCTGGGTACTTTATAAAGAGAAGGAGTGGAGTTTTCATCATGCAGGAAGTTGGAAAGCCCAGTATAGAGCTGCTGGCATCTGGGTGTCGGCTCGTGGTAAAGGGTGGAAGGGACAGTGGACACCAAGGGACAGGGGAGGGAGGAGGCCGGCCTGGCCCTCGAGGAGCGGAGCCACATTGGAGACGCGGCACGGCTGGTGGCAGAGCCCTCAGGCGGTCATCTCTAGCAGTCCCAGCTCTGACACCGCCACAAGGGCCACCCCAGCACCACAGGAGCCACGAGGGACATTCGGAGCACCCACAGCGTGGCCCTCAGGAACTGTGGGAAGGTGCCTTACGGGAGTGGACGTTTAGACTGCAGCTATCTGCGCAGCGCTGGCCCGGCCTGGCCTGTTTGCGACTCCGTGCAAGGCCAAGGCCGTGGAAGTGTGGCCGCCTCCCTCTTCCCTTATTTTTGGTAATTTTTCGCTCGTTGCTGTCTCCCACTCCAGGGGAAGAGCTGGAGGGCGAGAAGGAGCACACAGAAGGGGCCTGGACATCTCTCAGTGACCAGTGTCGTCGCTGGGTGGCCGCACGGACCCGCTGGGGTGCTGCGTGCCTCCCGCGTCCCTGCCTGCTGTCGGGGCGCCTAAGGTGCTGTGCGGGCTCCTCAGCTCCCCGCTACTGGATCCTGGGCCCTCCCCACTGTCCCGCACCCAGACGCCCCCAGACAGGCCCAAGGTCACCTCCCAACCCCCTGCCGCTGTGCGTGGCACCCCAGGTCCTGGGGAGCCTCATCAGCCTGGGCGCCTGCTGAATGAGGGCTCCAGGTGGACCCCAAAGCAGTGCGCCCCGTTGGGTTCATCTCCTTGCAAGCCGGCTTGGCTCAGCCCCCCGGGCATCCGGTGCGTGCGTCCCCTGCGCTCACCTCGCGGAGGTGATGAACAGCGGCCTCCGAAAGCTCTCGAAGCCGCCGTCTCGGGGGTCAGGCATTGACCTCGCTGCGGTCCACAGCTCTGCCTCCAGCTCCCGCAGCTCCTCCCACCGCCCTTGCCTTCCTCCTGCGGCTCACGGTTTGGGAATTACTACCAAAAATGTCTGTTTTTATTTGCATTTCACGTAAGTTTTCTAGTAGATTTTTTTTTTACAGGAATATAAAAAAATTGACTTTTATTTCAGCGGATTATAGCTAGGTAGCTATTTCAGAGCATTGTTAATTTTTGATAGCATACCCATGAAACGAATGTGCTGAAACTGACTTTTCCCAAGGCCTGAATTCTTCTGAATTATTTGTGGATCAGAGCAACAACAAGGAAAACGACAACAATGACAATGACGACTACAAAGACAGGGACAACGACAAGCCCTAAAACCTGTCCTAGTCTCCCTGCCTGCGTGGGGAGGGGGGAAACCTGGGCACGGTGTTGAGAATCATGGGGCGATGCTCGCATCCCATTTCCTGTGGCTGTGGCTCGGATCTGGGGTCCAAGGTAGGTCCTCGGGGTGGCACTGGATCCTGGGATGCCACGTGCATCAGAGACGCGGCCCACGCTTGGGGCCCTGGTGCCCACGTGCTCGGAGGCAGGGGCGCTGGCGCTGGCTGTGACCCGAGCTGGGAGGCGGCTCCCCGGCCCGGACCCTCCTCTTGCTCTCTCTGCCTTGGAACCAGTACGAGCCGATCAGCTGCGCAAGCCCCTGGGTCCCTCTCCCCGGGTGCAGGGCTCATCCTGGCCCCGGGAAAGCTGGGGTAGCGCTGCTCCCCACTCGCTCAATTCCCCACCCCCACCGCCGGTGCCATTTCACTGTCAGCTTTTTCTCACCCTGAAAGTTTACTCACGTTGGGGAAAATATCGAGATGAATTTCCTGTTATTTGTCATAGCGGTGTTTTTATACCACTACTTTTTTAGCCTTTTTCTTTATTTAAGTGAACCCATAAATTTAGGGTAATTTTACTGAGCCATTAACATTTTCTGTGGAGATAGAATGTGGCCCATGAGGTTTTAGCATGGAAAAACTATTTTTCCGTTTTCTTTCTTTTGCTGAGTCTAAATTGCAGAGGTTTTGTATAGATAGCTTTAAGTCCTAAGCGCACCCCCTCAAGTAAATGAGATAAAAACATTGGTTAAGTTTTAGTGGTTCTCTGCATTCTGGTAATTGTAAAATTAATAAGCAAAATAATTCTTGCCCCAACATATGGGGAGAAGATCACTAGAATATCTCCATTACTTCAGTGTGATCTATGCAAACTGATACCTTTCCCTGTTTTGAAATAATTGTAATTAGTTAAGTGTTTTAATTTACAAACATTAAACAGAAAGTGAAAAATATGAGGACATTTAATATATTCAAAATACCTTACTGTATTTGACACACTCCATGTACAGTTTTCTGAGTTATGAGCTAATTCATTTTTATGAGCTTTCTCTCATCAACTCTTCCCTACAGGGTCCTGGTAACTTTTGTAACTTTTGCAAAAAGTAAGTATGTAGTGATTACAGGGAAATACATATCGTTCACAAAAGCCAGAAAATGAATCCTAATTCAAGATAGTTAATAGTTGCCTTCCATTTTTAGAGCACACCCATAGATCCTGGCTTTGTTAATGGGCATTTACTTTCAAGTATACATTTTATTCCATCCAATTATTTTCCTCCTCCGAGTAGCTTTATGAACTCTACTGACTCAAGGGATTATAACAGCAGAAGCTCTTGTCTTACTGATTTAAAAAAATATATTCTATATTTGCTTTGGGGAAAAATAAATTAATAAGAAGAACCAGGAAAGGTAGATTAAGCTAAGGCTCAGGGAACAAATCCTCCAGATGATGACCTGGTAGGGCCGGTAATGCGGCCAGTGCTGTCCCCTGCAGCGAGACCTCTGCGGCTTTCCCAGGCGGCCAGCGGAGACCGCACCTTTCCTGGAACCCTGCCCGCCCTGCAGTGAGGGTTCTGGCCTTGGGACAGTGGTTCTCAAAGTGTAGTCAAGGTCTCCTGAGAGCTTGGTAGAAATGCAAACCAGCCTGCTGAATTAGGGTTCTCCAGAGAGACAGAATCAAGAGGAACTCACTGTCTCTCTCTTTCTTTCTCTCATTTTCTTACTGGGAGTTGGCTCGCGTGCCTATGAAGCCTAAGAAATCCCTCTTGCTACATCTGTGCACTGGGGACCCAGGAAGGCGTCTGAAGGCCTGAGAAGTCGGGGAGCCAAAGGTGCAGACAGGTCCCTGGGCAGGAGAAGAGGAGGTGAGATGTCCCAGGCCGAGTGCTGAGGGAGGAGTCGGGGGTCCTCCTCTTCCTCTTACTTGGCCTGGTCTTCTGCTGGGGCTCTCAGTGGCTTGGCTTTTAGGAGGTCATGGATTTAAACACCCACTGCACCCAGACGCACGCTCACAGGTCCCTGAAGCCGTGTTTTCTCGGGGGGTCTCCAGGACCCTGCCCAACTGGCACATACAGTTGATCCCATGAGCCAAGAGAGGGAGGCATTTGGATTTTACCAGGACTCCCAGGGAATTCTGAAAGCCCTGGCCAGCAAGTTGCACCCAGCTCTGGAATCGTTACTACGGAAAGAACCGTGCTCTCTGGAGAAGAGTGTGATGGATTTATTACCCACGACTGTATTTGTCGGTTTCTAGCTAAGCTGTGTGCTCTGGCGGTGTGGTATTTAGGTGGACATTTGCTGCATTAATGGGGAGAAAAAAGAATAATCCCCTACCGTCCAGTTAGTGCTTTTTTGTTACATGAAATGGAAATTCAGTACAAAGCGACTTAATGAAATTGAACTTTTATTCACTCAGTAATTGGAAATAGAGGGTTGATGATAACAACAGGCAGAACTCACTGGCCACTTATCTTGTGTCAGGTTCTGCTCTAATTATTTTGCATGGATTACTTTACTGGGAAAAACTCTGTGACAGTGGTAAAATAATTATCTCCATTTAGAGAAGCAGAAACTGAGTCCGGTGACAGAATCAAGAGTCAAACCCAATGAACCTGGCTTCACACCGGTTCATCAGAAATCACATCACATCTCTGGGATACTCCTGCTTCCCAAAGTGGAGTGGAAGTTAAGTGTATGACTCCTTCCTCAGCGCCTTGGACTGATCTATCAACCAGTCACCTGGCCAGGCTGTGGACAAGATGATCAGCTAAGAAAAGTAAGGGCCTGTCCCAGAGCTGGCACTGGAAGAAGGAGATCAAAGCGGATGACACTAAAATTATAGAACATCCTTAAATTTAATTCTTTACCCTTTCAAGGAGTACTTTGACATTTGACATAGCCTAGTGATAGTGGATGTAAACCACCCCTCCATAAATGTCATAACTTATGCACTAAATAACATACAATTACCTAAAATGAAATTTAAGGAGTACAGAAATTTTTACATGCAAGTATTGACACTTAATGCCCTCTTACTGACTCCTACATGAGAAAAATGACTTCTTATAAAGATCAAATGTTTTGTCATAGAACACTGCTTTGAGAGTTTTTTGTTACTATCCCTTTATGTTTATTTTTAGTTAATATTTAGTACTGTTCAGCATATGTGACATGATATGGGAAAGGTTTTGATATTTGTTAGTCCTATTTAACAGTAATCACCAGTCACCATCAAAATGATCTGTAAACTAGAGAAATCAGTGTTCAGTTCTGACAAAGCATTTGATGCATAAAGAGGTTGATATTCATATAAGTGCCTGATTCACATAAATCCTTGTGGCATTTACTTACCAAACCATTTATTTAAAAAGAATTGCAACTGTTGTCTTTGTTCTACTGTAGCCAACAGGCTTTACTAGTTAATAAAACCATGAGAGCCTCTTACTTTGAGAGGAAATGGAAGCCTGACACAAATTACTAGAGGTTCCCCCCCCACACACACACATGGCTCAGAATAATTCTAAAATCAATACAGAGCTGAGAAATCTGTTAAAACACAAACCAACAAAACCCCACCTCCAACCCCTCTGCCACTTCTTCGGTTGATGCAGAGATCAACTGAAACCAGAGCGAAGGTGGTCCTTGAAGTGAGTGCGCTCTCACCCTCACTGGCGTTGGGTTCTGCTCTCAATCCAGGTACTGTTTAAAGCACGGGTTGCAGTGTCTGGTCCCTTAATGGGCAGTCACATTCCTGTCTTTGTTAGAGTCCCCATGTGACGAATGAAGATGAAACTGTGGCTTTGCATGCTGACTTCCTGTCCTCAAGTATCCTCGTTAGTAGGGTCTGTATGGTTTATCATTTGTCCCAAAGACAGTAGAATGCTGGACAGTCCATTCAGGTTTTTACAGAACTTTGTGAGATGTGAGTCACTGTCCTCTGAGACTTAATCATGAGGACACACGGCTTCAAAGGATCACTGGGTGCCTGCCTCGTCTACTCTCTTCCATGGTCAACTTATGGAAGTTGAGTAGGAGTAGGTGTGGCAATTCCCAGGAATAAGTTTCAAGAACATTAAAATATGACTATTATGTAAAAAGAAAATAAATATATGCCAAAGATTTATTTAACCCATTAGTTAAGAGAACAGGATGATAAATGCATTGAACAAAAATAAATCTTGGTATCTAGGCTACATACCAATGTGGTTAACATCTGGAAGGGCAATAAAATGGTATCCTTTGGGCTTGCGATTTCAACTATTTGCATCTCTACTGGACAAAATCTACAACAATCTACGAAATCTACATGTAATTTCATGAAGTTTGGGCTCTAATCAGTAATAAATATTTATAGAGAGACCTTCCTGGACCTCACCGAGGTCCGGGAAGTCTATATTTGTAATCCCATGGGAGAGTTCTTGGAATTCTAGTGAATTAATTCCAATCTAGCACTTCCAGTGCAATCCATGGTGAGAGGCAGATTTGTAGTTGGAGGGGGAAGGAGGTCTAAAGTCCAGCTAGAATGATGGCTAACTGAAACAAAGGCCTCAACCCAGGGCCGAACCCAGATTTTATTAATTCGTCAAGAGGGTGTGGCTTGGGGATGAGTGATGGTAGTTGTGACAGGAAGTATGTCAATTCTGTGAACTGGGCTAGGTAGGAGGCCTGAAATCACCCCTGCAATGTGCAGAGAGAAGGATATGCAGGAAGAGTAATGCGCATAACACAATTCGAGGTAGTAGCTAATGTTTTGGGGTCGGTGCTTCAGCTCTGATGTGTAATCCTTTCTGCCCTGGGAAGTCCTAGTCTCTTCTCTCAAGGCTTGGTCCCAGCTGATAGCGTGGAGCATGGCTGTCCCTCCAGCCCTGCTCACACATGCTTTTTCGTTGCTATGGGATGGGGCAATACTGCCCTGTCACCTTGCTTCAAAGACTACACATCAGCACCGGGCTAGACTGACTTGCATTGCTTAAAGTCGATTGAGGAGATAAACAAAAGTCCTAGCCAGCTCTGTACCTATCAACACATGGAAATAGGGCCGAGTTTAGCTGACATGGAGATAATTGCTTTTCTTTCAAGGAGGGTCATCTAGGCAGTCCTCCACAAACATTAGGTAGAAAAAAGTTCTGGCTAGAGCCTTCAAAAATTCTTACGTGAGCCAAAGTACACCATGCCAGTGTAGCATCCCGAGTTCATGTTGGCCTCCTTCTATTGGAGCAGGGCGTGAGGGCTGTGCTTACACAGTGTGCTGGCATTCAGGCCTGCATTTCCCCAAGGTGTTGAATTAACACAGCTTAATAATGTTAAGTTGGTATGTTTCAATTCCTGTAAGTGTAGAGAGGAATTATAAAGACTACTAGGACATTTTTAGGAATTCCATTTGTCAGGGCACAAATCCTGGCTCTGTCATTAAATGATGGTGAGTAGTGAATTTCAACACCCTTTCTGGTGACACAGCGTTCTCACCCGTGAGATGGGCTGAGGGCAGTGCCACCTTGCCAGCTGGTGGGGAATTAATCAGCTCTCGCTGGAGTACACAGAGCAGCCCTCCATGCATTGCAGATGCTGTGTTGACAGGTCAGCATGGAATGGGCAGAACACGTGCAGAACTTTAATATTATTTCCAGGGAAGGTTATATTTAATTGAAGAGGCAGGAAGAAAACCATGAAGGCAAATTACAGAGCATTTTCTAACTAATTGCCTTAGAATATACATTCATGTTTCATCAAAGAGGTAGGGAGAAGGAAAGTGGGATCTCTACCAGAAAATGTGTAGAAAACGGACTCCAGGTTGGTTGACTAGGGTAAGGGAAATACATAGTGAACTATGATCTTAAAGAGCAAAGAACAGAGAACTTAAATTTTTGGTGCAGAATTGCTATGTAAAGTCTGTCTGGAGACTGTAAATGAATGTCTTGGCTGCTCTGGGCCATTTGACTTCAGGTTTAATAAAGGCATTAGTTCTTTGCATGACAGGACTTACAAATTCTGCCTTGTTCTGTGAGAATATTAATGAGCACAAGCCAAGCTCAAGTGGCTGTAACTGTAATGTTTGCTTTATGCACCTCACGGAGTCATTGTGGAGATTCACTAAAATGTGTGAAAATTTTTGATAAACCATAAGGCCTCATGTAAATGTATGATAATGTTTTTCAGGCAACTGCTTCAGTTACTCAGTATCTTAAAGATGTGACAGAAAGGAATCAGAGCTGAGCTGGGAGTGCTTTTCTGAGACCCTAAGACAGAGACATCAGTGGTTTCAGAGGCTTTAAGTCACCCGGGACGGGGTCTCCTCAGATCTCCAGGGGAGCCGCTGGTTCTCTAATGTCCTGGGGAGGAATGTCACGGAAGAAAATGGAAATTTTCCCCTCAGCTTGAAGATGATGCTGAGGAAGAACGGAGTTTCCTGCTTTGGTAACACCACAGTTGTGGGCTGGACCTCACTGCCACTTGGGCAACGTCTCATGTGAGATGGGGAGAAGAGGAGGAAATAGGAGGCTCCTTCTCCCCGCTGCCCCCCAGGGCCAGCAGCCAAAGTGACAGACACAGCAGCTTGGACCGCTTTGCTGGACCAAAGTGAGGAGGAGCTATTCTGTTTTTAATAAGGGCAACATGAACCTTTGGTTGAATTAACATTGTTTATTCAATCATTTGTGTGACTAATAGCATTATTTCCTGTCATTTACTGGAACTATTTACGCTGAACTGGATGTACATCCTCTATCTTTATGTTTCTTTCTTTGTGTTCTCATATCTTCATATATAAGGTAACTAAAGAAAAATAGGCAATGTAAAAATTCTCTGTATAACTTTTGAATTCTTTGAACAGGTTAAGATTTAATAAATCTGGAGCCGGGTGTGGTGGCGCATGCCTTTAATCCCAGCACTCGGGACGCTGAGGTAGGAGGAGCGTTGTGAGTTCGAGGCCGGCTTGGACTACAACGTGAGCACAAGACTGGCCTGAGCTACATAGTGCGACCCTGCCTGAAAAAACTAGGGCTGAGATTGGCTCAGTAGCTTAAGCACCTATCTGGTAGGCACGAGGTTGTGAGTTCGATCCCCGGTGCCGCAAGATTTAATAAGTTCAACCGAGAAGTTAGCTTTTTTATTAGTCAGAATTTCAAAAGAAGAACAAAGCCCTATATTTGAAGAACTCAAATAACTTTATAGCTCCAGGTTTTCCAGCGATTATATTAAATTTCATGAGTGTAACAATAAAAATTCTGGAAAAACATTATTTTTTAACTACAACCCAGTAAGCTATTATTAATATAGTTAAACTAAAACAGAGACATCCACAAAGGAAAAGCAGGCTATCCTAATAAAAGCAATGAGAAGAAAAGAGATTTTTCTGAATTGCAGTAACTATTAAAATTAAATAGTTACCATATAACTGTTTCCTGTAAGTTTGTGAAACTCCCTGAAATATGTACCTTTTGTTTGTAAAAAGATTTTAGACCAACAGCTACTTGATATCTCAAGTTAATTCAACTCCAATATGTAAGCTACACTATTTGGGAAGATCAAGAAGAGCTTTCTGAGCCAGGCGGGGTGGCGCATACCTTTAATCCCAGCACTCGGGAGGCTGAGGTAGGGGGAGGGTTGTGAGTTTGAGGCCAGCTTGGGCTACAACGCGAGTGCAAGGCCAGCCCAAGCTACATAGTGCGACCCTGCCTCGAAAAACTAGGGCTGGGAGTTTGGCTCAGTGGCTTAAGCGCCTGTCTGGCAGGCACAAAGTTGTAAGTTTGATTCCCAGTGCAGCAAAAAAAAAAAAAAAGAAAAAAAGAAAAAAGAAGAGCTTTCTGAAGGGTTGAATGCAAGGTTAGTAAACTCCATAAACTCCTGGGAAAAGATACACAAACACTGGTTACAGTTGGTCACTGTTTGTTAGGACAGACATTTGTGTATTTCTGCTTTTTCCTCGGAAAAAAATCTTTAAAATAAGCAAATGGTTCTATCTGTAGAAGAAGTTTCAGCCAAGAACTTTTCCAAGTAGCTGTAGTGAAATACCTGGATGCTATGCATGCCAGACTGGTCACACGGAAAATTCTCATTCACTGGTCTTCTCTGTGAGTTCTGTATGCTGCCCTGCGTCAGTTGCCAAGAAATGTTATTCAGTCAGAAATAAACGATGAGCTGCACAGACAGTCTAATCCCATTTACATTTAAGTTTCAAGTGTTCAAATTTATATACTAGGGAGGAGTGGAAACCATGTGCTCTGTATTACCAATAGGCAGTGGACCTTGTCTTCCCAGTTGTTTAATTCACAGCTGTGAAAATGCACACATATGTGTGTATCTACATGCATGCACATATGTGCGTCTACACACGTATACTCGTGTGTATTTGTAGATGGATAAAAGATAAAGATATGCATGAAAAGTGATGCTGACCTTCTCTATATAAACTTTTGTGTTGATTTTTAAATAATTAGCATATAATCATAAATATTTTAAAAACTATACACTAGAAAGACAAAAAATATTTAAAACAAAAAGTATACTAAGTACTGGCTTGGAAATACAAATAGCTATGAGATTTGTACTCAAAATACATATTTAGTAGGAAAAGAACAACTTAGAGAATAATATGGTATTGCTCTGTTTATGTTTGAGGACCCATCTAAACTGTATTCCAGACTGAATAAGAAAAATGCTTGCATAGGAATCTTAATCAGCAGTTATTTAGGAACTTTGTTACAGAGTCATTTCTGATACTTTCTTAGTTTTCCTAAGACACTAAGTCTTTTCTGTCAATATTATATTTTTCCTGCTGTTTCTAATTGCATCTTTTGAACCGGTTTTGCATGGAACATGCTCCTCTCCATCCTCAGCAAGGATGCGCTCATGGGTGCTATGAGCCGGTACGCTCATTACTGCCCCATCGCATGCACTCTGGTCTGTTGCTTTTGCTTTCTCATGGATGAATTTCATGAAGTTTGCAGGAGGCTTCTCCAGTGTCTGTCTCCGTCCTCTTGGCTCATGTGGCGGCTGTCCTGGAGGGAGAGGGACCTCCTTTGCTGCCTTCTGGAACCATCTCTGCACCTGACCTAAGCCAGGCGCTGTTCCTTCCCAGGGGCTGCGTCTCCCTCCTGAGCTGCCCGGGAGGGGGCTGTGGCACTGCCAGGAAGCCGCTTGGTCCTTCTCAGCGGTGGCTCTTCTCTGCCTCCTGCTCATGCGGAACCCGGGCGGTTTCCAGGGGAGCCGACTGGAGTGGAGCTTAGGTTCTCTGCCTGCTCCTTAACCAGGCCAAGCGGAGTAAGTGCGGAACTGGACCTACAATGTAAGGAGCAAAAAGTTCAGAACTGACACATTTCTGCAGGTTCTGCGGTCTTGACCCACCTTTGGTTCTCCAAAGGCTCTTCACTGGGTCCATCCAATTTCATTTTAGCTCTGCGGCACTTTCAGGCTTGGGTTCAGGGGAGGGATGGAGCTGCCTATGCTCCCTCGAGGTCTTGACTGCTGTACTAAGCTTCAGCTGGGAATTTTCTCACCCCACCTTCCCCTGCATCTGGCTCCATCCTTCCTACCTCTGGCTGCCAGTCCATCCATCTCTCCGCTGGGAAGCCAGGCTTGCAGTTAATACGCATGCATCTCCTTACAGTTTTCTATCATGGCAGTGAGCGTTGGAGTTGTGTAAGGATTCCTTCAACAACTGGCAATGTCTTCAGACGTTAAGGCTCATGGGAGCAAGGGATTTGTCTGTCTTCCTTGTTTGTTGCTTTATCTATGACATGTAGCACAGAGCCTCAACAATTGTTGAGACTGCAGGAATGTTTTTCAATGGAAGAAGTAAAGGAAACCGGAAAGAGACATAGATTTATTTTTGTTGAGCTAGAATGTAATGTAATACATATCTGTTCAAGAGCAATCTACTTCTGAATTACAGTCACATCTGTAATGTATAAAATCATAGACCCACAGACAGGCTGTACCCTGGATGCTAAATAGCAGTTGGCATTCTTGTGTTATTAGTATCTTGATATAGACTGAAAATAGATGAATTTTATAGAATATGTTACAACATCAAATAAAAACAAAGTCGCGTAACCCACTGGAAATGAATAATAAAGTGTTAACTATGCAATAAACTGTCACTAATGAGTACAGATCCAGATTTCCTATTGGACACAGAAATCCCAGGATTGAAGGCATTCCACACTCAGGAATCTCAAAATCCCCGTAAAAGATTTAACAAAAAATTCAACATTCCTTTCCAAAAAAAATAGCAGAAGAGCAGTAAAAGTTAAATTTAAACAGAGCAATTGAGGGGAAAATGATAGGCACGGGCATTCAAGATCACCCTTTCGAACACTTTCAAGAGCGAGTACTCACTGGAATGACATAGAAACTCGTTACTCGGAGCATTGGGTTCAGTTTTCCAAATGAGATGTTTTCGTTTCTTTGGTTCTTAGATGGTATTCATTTGTAAAACCTTTTAAACACCATCCTGCATCAACATAAAATGATGCGACAATCTGAGATTACCCTCTGTCTATGGAACAATGATACAGTAGAAGCACTGGGTGCTTGCATGTCGTCCTTTGAGCTAATCCCTCTTTTCTGTCGTAACTGAATCTCAGAGACACATGCAGCTATGAGCAGACAGAGCTTCTGTTGCTTTGAAAAAGGAGAATGAATCTTCTGCTTCCTGCCCCTCACCTTGCAAGATCCCTGGGTCACCCTCTTCCTTTGTGATTGCTGATTGGAAGATAAAGTGAAATGCTTCTCAGTGAAGCAAATAAGAAAGGTTCTATCTACAAAATCTTGGCTTTTCTTAGTATTAATGTCTTTTACAATATGGTTTCTATTTGCTGCCAATTTGTTTTGTTCTTTTTGCTTGACTTTGGGCCAACTTTCACTCCCTCGTGTAACGCGCTCACTGTGGAAGTTATCAACTCCCAATTAAAGGAATTTCAAGTGCTGGGAAGGAAAACAAAACAAAGCTCCCAGCAGGCAGGGCACACACTGATAACTGGAAAGCACCAAATTAAGACTAATTCATGTAACTCCGGCCCATGACTCAGAGCCACACCATGAGTCACGGCTCTCATTGAGATAGGGTTGGCAGGACACTCAGGAGAGCTCAGTGTACCCGACACAGGCTGAAAAGCACACAGATCAGTCTTGGACAGAGTGCCAAGATGCACACTGCAACCGGGGCCGCCGTGTCAGGAAGAAGGACACGTGAAGAGATCACGCTTCCCGTGACCCAGAGTACAGTGCACTATGAAGTAGGAGCTCTTTTCTATGAAACGTGTCGTGGTGACGATGAATTTCCAGTCTGAGGGGGAGGTTTCCATTGGCACTTGAGGAAAGAAATAGGCCATAGCCCCTTGAGGCCGTGCTACCAGGAGGGAAGTCAGGGCAGGACCCTTCCTGCCACCTCATCCCTGTGCAGGAGCAAGTTCCATCCTCAACCCGGCCACATGATTGGCCCAAGTCTGTGGTCATCAGCCTCCTCCCCACCCCCACTCTGTGTGCCCGGCCACCTTTTTGCCAATTCTCCTCTTTGCCATACTATAGACCGTGCTGGGTGTTTCCAACTTTGGCACCGTTTCCTGCCAGCCCTGCTGGATGGTCCCAGAAATCCTGGCTGTGAAGGTCTGACTTCCATCCCAGTTCACTGCTTGCCTGCTGCTCCCTCCGCACACTGACTTTTCCCCGCACTCTGGGCTTGCACTGCATGCCAGGGCCACATGTGCCATGTGCCCTGGGATCGGGGCAGAGCTCAGGAGACACGATCGCCTTGTGGAGGACCTGGACAGAAGGGCACTGATTGCTAGGTGAGTGGAAAAATAAAATATGGATGCGTGAGACAGAGAAAGGGAGTATGGTGATTTATGTAGAAGTTGCATTAGTCAGCCTCCCATGCCTCTGATAAAATGCCTGAGAAAAATAACTTAAAGAAAGAGAGGACTATTTATGCTTTCCTAATGTCTTAGGTATTTCTCTATCCAATCAAGTTAATAGGACAGTGCAGCTGAAGACCCTCAGGAAAGAGGACTCCAGAGCTGCTGCAGAAAGTGTGGAGAATGATGGGATGAGTGTGTTCAAAGCCAGGGGAGAATGTGAGGGGAATTAACAGCAATGCTTCTCTTACTGAACTAAATTGAAAAAATATTAGGCATTACTGGATTTATGGACCATACCATATAGGTAATTTTTCCCCTGTTCATCAAGGACCCTGCATGCGACTGGTTTCTTCCACTCCTGTGGCCTCTGCCTCAGGGTCCACCTGCCCACTCCTCTCTTCTTCTTGTGCTGCTGCTGCAAATGCACCCATCTCTCCTGAGTGCTGGTGTGGAACGCGATGCAGCTCAGGCTGGACTTGAACCCATGCTCCTTGCTATGGTTTGTGTCTGGATATCTCCCCAAAGCCTCATCTAGGCATGGGGCCCTGCTTCTAGAGTTTGTGACTGATTCATGGTCCAATGCTAGGAATATGGGTGTGAGTGCTACACCCACCCTAGGGCGGGCAGCTTGCAAACAATACAAGGGACAAAAAAAGTCTTCCTTGGCGCTCCTCCCTTTTTCTCTTGCTGCCTTTGCTGTTTTCCTCCGCCATGAACTGCTGCCCTTGGCCCTGCACCACCCTGCCTTGGAGCCAGTTGAGTGGAACTGAAACCTCCATGAGACAGCCCTCCTGGTCAGCATCCCGAGCACTAGGACTTGGGCCATGGGCCACTGCACTGGCTGCTTTATTCCTTGTCAGGCTGGCTGGGTGTGGTGGTGCCAGTCCTCAGTCTCAGCCTTCTGGAGGCCAAAGCAGGCCAGCAAGTTGTAGTCCAGCCTGGGCACCTTAGCCACTTAGTAAGACACTGTCCCAAGATGAAGTAAAAAAAGGGACAGGGACTTTGCATAGTGCGAAGGGCCTGGGTCCCGCTGACACTGCCGCAATCGAGCATCTGGTATCCAGCAGCATGCTCTGAGGCTGCGGTGGGCCCGTTTGAAGCCACCCGATGGCCCAGATGTCAGGCACAGCCGATTACTCTGGCCCGTGTTCCTCTCTGTCCCTGTGTCTCGCCCCTGCTCTGCCCTCTGCCTGCTCGGCCCTGGGTACCCGCCCGCCTGCTCTGGCCTTCATTGTGTGCCCCGCGTGCCCCTGTCCTACTCCATGCTGCCCAGCACTGCTCTCCAGCATCTCTGACGCTGGCCGTGCCCAGTCCCTGCTCCACGATGCCCGCCCTGGCCCTCAGCCTGCAAAGCAGCGAGCAACTGCAACAGATCCCCCGCCTCGGTGCAGCACATGTGCTTCCGGAGACAGCGCTGCGTCTCCATGATGCTCATCCTTCTCCAAAGCCAAAGCAGAACCCACAGGCGCGTTTCCCATCGGTGCTGCCACCCCTGCGCTTTTCCCACTGGGCTGTCAGCATGAGCAGGACCCAGAGGAGAATCTGTTCGCTTCACTGCTGTGTCTCAAGCACCCGGAGCCGTGCCGGGCACATCGCAGGCATTTCATAAACCCTGATTTGATAAATACTCATCGTGTTGGTTTTTGGACACTGAACAACATGCCCTAGACCTTCTGTGAGTGCAGAGCGTGGCCCATAGGATGATGACTGCTATGAACAAATCCTGAGCAAAAAAAACCATTGCTGCCTCAGCCTTCCCTTTCCCGCTGATATGCCACTCCACTTCTTTTCTTAGGTCTCATCCTACCAGAAGCTCCAGGGAAAGTCCCCAGCACATTCAATCTTTGAAGAATTTGTGTTGAGTAGATGGTCTACTCTTTGATTATGTGATGATGTCTGCTATTTCCCCACAAACCGTTTGGGGAATAAAGCAACCTTCAGCCAGAGGTCTGCATTTCTGACCATATGTAGGGGCAACCATGAGTAATAGAAACCATCGACCAGCTCATGAGGCTTCTAGAATCACGGGCCATGGGTGGAGAAGGCCCTCCTTTGTCTGCAACAAAGAATGGCCTTAAATATTTAAAAAAAAAAAATCCTAAAGAAATCCAGCCCAAAGAGAGTGTAAAACTATAC
This sequence comes from Dasyprocta punctata, assembly GCA_004363535.1. Classification (NCBI taxonomy): domain Eukaryota; kingdom Metazoa; phylum Chordata; class Mammalia; order Rodentia; family Dasyproctidae; genus Dasyprocta; species Dasyprocta punctata. Next base: position 17,068 of record RJWM01020002.1, read on the forward strand.
GGACTTTATTTGTTGAGAAGCAGCCTGGTGAAATTCAGCCCATCCGAATAAGCAGGTCTGTGCTCTACCGTCTTTTCTATAAAATGCAGTCAATTCAGCTCTACCGTTGGAAAGTAGAAAGATCTATCAGGAAGTAACTGATCCACAACACGAAGGATTTCTTCTCTGTCAATAGCGACCCTCACTGTCTATGGCCTGCAATCCGTTCCCCTCAATCTTAAGCTACATAAATAAAGACCCCAGATGCACCTGATGTGGTGGGAGAGGTCAGCAGCTTGTGCTCCCGAGACCGGTGTGTGATTGACTCAGTGCTGAACAGCCTGGATCCTACTGCCTCATAAGCCTTGTGCTAGAGAAGTCAGAAGGATGCCACCTCGAACTGCAAGAAGCTACAGAGAAAACCAAGGTAAAATATAGAAGATGCTGCTAATTCCTTGTGCACAATGCAGATGTGGCCCCGCTGCCCCCAGGGGTCAGGGAAGCTGCTGGGTGAGGTGAGCGCAGGGCCACGGGGAGAGTTTCACCTAACATGGAGTCAGGACAGCTGCACACCACGGAGGACGCAACAGAGCAGCTCCACAGAGGATGAGGGAGAAGTCGATGTGTAAAGCTCAGGGTGAGGCGGGGATTTCTGATGGGAAATCAGATAATGGCAGAACTGATAAGCAAATTGATAAGCAATTGATTTGGTAGTCCTTAGGGAAAAAAAAACAAAGTAGCTATATTCATATCTAAGTCAATCAGGGGGGAAGAAAAGGCACATATACTCTAATAAGGAGAACACAGAAAATATCACAAAAGGAAATGTAGCCCTTGGGAGGGTGCAGGCCTGTGACCCCAGCACTTGGGAGGCTGAGGCAGGAGGATTGTCAGTTTGGGCCCAGTTTGTGCTATGTAACAAGATGCTATCTGAAACAAATGAAAGCACCCAAAGCAAAACAAAGCAAAGCAATAACCAAAACACAAGGGAAGAGAATGTAAGAAATCTTATGATGGTCAGACTATTGTTCAATTCTTAATTTTATGCAAATAAATGAGAAAATTCAGGTTAACAAAATAATTTTTTTGAAAACTATAATTCAACAAAAGTGATTCTGGAAGAGTTAGAAAGTGTTTTTAGTATTCTAGTAATAACGATAAGGCATCTCATAATATTCAAGCTCCATTCTTGAGCTCGAATACAATTTTTTATAAATAGGAACAGACAGGTGTGTCTACAGCACAGTAAATATAACTGCTTCATTCCCAGGGCTTATGGGTGGCCCCTGGGACAAATCGCACACAACCAGGAGCAGCCGCTGTCACTGCTGTCACTTAACACCCACCCAGGTGTCCCAGTCTGGCTACTGCAGAAAAGGAAGGAAGTAGAGCTGCATATTAGAAAAGAGGAGATAAAATACTAAGGTGTGATTCAGTTTTCATTTTCAGTACTGGGGAGTGAACCCAGGGCCTTTGCTTTGAACTACCTTCCCTGTCCTTTAATTTTTATTTGGAAACAGAGTCTCTCTAAGTCAGTACATTGCCCAGGTGAGGCTCAAACTTGTGATCTTCCTGCCTCAGTTTACTAGAGTGCTGGGATGATCAGTGTGGGCCACCACACTTGGGTCGTTTGTAAATTCAATATGACTCAAATACAAAGTAAGAGCTGAGCAGAAGTGTGTGAGTGTGTGCGTGCGTGTGTGTGTGTGAGTTGTGTGAGTTGTGTGAGTGTGAGTGTGTGAGAAAGCATATATTTGTGTAGATCACCGAGGAGTAAAATGAAAATTTGAGCAGCACTGTTGTTTTACGTTTTCCTTACCAAACTGTGAATGTGAGAATGCCACTTGATGTATTATGTGGGCATGGGTGTGGGGAAACCTTGGGTCTCTGCATTTTTATGCATCTTTACAGAGAATGTAAATTGGCAGGCTTCTATGGCAGGACCTATAACAATGACAAATGCACATATTCTGTGACCCAGCAATTCCACCTCACGGCTCCCCTCTAAGGAGACACTGGTATAAAGTGACTCACATGAAAATTTATTCACTGAGATGTTATCATAAAAGATTGAAATAACCTGAGCCTCTGCCACCTGAGGGGCTGGAGAAATGCCAGACATCCTCAGGAGACACCGCCCTGCAGGTGTGAAAGAACTGGGGTGGTCTGCACGTGGGAGGGGCCCGGGTGGTCCACCCACGGGAGGGGTTTCCCAGGCACCTTGTCCATTTTCATTGCATAAAAGGAAAAAATGGACCCTGAGCGTCCCTCTTTATAAGTACATCTCATATTTATGCTGAGTGTCCCCGAAAGCCTGAGCACTCGTAGAGGGTCTGAATTGTGCAGGGCTGGGGGAAGGCAAGGTTTTTCATTTAGGTTATTCACATTTTGAATTTTTAAATAAGTAATACAAAAAGTTACAGCATACAAGAGAAACCGTGGGCTATTTGAGCTTGCATGTCTGATGGATTTATCTAACATTGTGCTTTTCCTACAAATGACTCAAGTTTATCTTTCTTCATGGCAGAGTAGTGGTCCAGGGTGTGTGAACACCACATTCTCTTTATCCATTCATCTGTAGTTTGGCGCAAGGGCCAGGATTCAGCTGTCATGAGCAGTGCTGCTATAAACCGGTATGCATGGGTCTCTGTAATCCGATGTTTTAAATTTTGGAAAACATGTAAAAGGGGAAAAGCTGGATCAAGTGGAATTTCCAGCTTTAGTCTTTTGAGGGCTCCATCCTGGTTTCCATAGTGGTTGTGATATAGGGGAACGATCTCAGACCTCCAAATGATATGGGGGAACAAAACTCCCGACTACTATATGTCCGGCGCGAGTTCGTGTTCTCTAAAATCAAAGAATGAATTTTAGGAACAACGGAGGGTAAGAGCAGAATATATTTATTGAGAGAAAGAAAGCTTCTGTCTGAGGAACAGAAGGGGCCCTGAATGGGTTGCCAAAAACTCTGTCATTTCTGGGGACTCTATTATAGAGTAAAACCTTGAGGTTAGATGGGTCCAAGGCAGGGAAAAATGGGAACCTGCAAGATGGGCATAAGGTGGGACATAAGTATGGTTAACCAATAAGATTAATTGCTCACGTAAAATTGATTAAATCAAGGACAAATGGGGAGGTGAGTCACGGTAGTAAGCGGGGATGCTTAACAGCAGTGACTCTTCTCGTAAGAGGGTGGGATGCTGGCTCCTGACTTTCTCAGGGTGATAGAGAACTACTTAGAATATCAGTCCTTAGGAAATGGGTGCATTTGTTCTGTCTTTTGTCTTGATATCTGGCCCGCAGCAAGAGGTGTGTCTCTTCCAAGGTCACAAGACATCTGGTCCTCTGTGCCGGTTTCCTTGAGGGCCTAGCCCTGTCTGCTGCCTATAATATTTCTGTCTAACTCAGTTGCCTGTAACAGTTGTACTAATTTAATTTCCCACCGACCATGTAGTCGTGTGGTTTTCCTCTCAGCCTCGTCTTCACTTGTTATTGTTGTTGTTGTTATTATTATTAAGCAGGAGGAAGCATCACCAGCACAGTGGAGATGAGTCATCTGCTGTCCGAAGCTGGAGGCTCTGCCTTCCTGTTCAGAGCAGGGTCCCTGCCTGTAGTAGAAAGCAAATGTGTACCCTGATATTATGGACAAAACACCAAAGGAGAGAAAACCACAAGTAATATTATGTTTTAATTTCTGAATGCGCGCCATGTCCGGCACAAAACATCCTGAGAAGGCCCCGCCTGTCCTCGCCTCCTGCGTGCTCCTGGGTGGGGACAGGAGCACAGCCTTCTCCCTGGCTGCCAGGGTCTCCCTCGGGCTGTGTTCTCACCAGCCTGACAGGTGGAGGTCACCTCCTCAGGGGAGTGGTGACAACTGAGGGACACCTTCGCTTCAGGATTTGGCCCCAAAGCCCTCTCAAATGTATCCACTTTCTTGTCTTTCCCTGAGTTATTTCCACTCAGATTGGACCTTAATTAAATGACACTGCAACCTTTATAATTATATTGTAGTTGATACAATGCGTCCTTTCTTTCAACTAAATTACACAGACATTTAATGAAAGTCCCGTCATAGAAGTTGGAAAAGCTATGCAATTTTCTCTCAAATGGTTCGAGAAACAAACTTTCCCCGAGTTTATATAGTCTTATTCAACAGGCAGAACACGTTGAAATAAATCTTTTAAACACTTACGAGTTCCCCTTTGTGACCAAGTACTTAGATTTGTTGTACAATTGCTCATAATTAGAAGATATTATTTTATAAAACTTAAAACCATGTAGTAGCTATATCTATTTCTGGATAGAAATACAAAGCAAATAATGGCACTATATTAACAATCATTCTCTGGGTGGTAAGGGTTCATAAAACCCATATGACTTGTTGTACAAGTCTTTAAGCTTTTTTTTTTTTTAATCAATAAAGAGTTGAGGAAGTTTTTGGCCCACTGGAGCAAAGGTCCTCTGCGGAGGGGGGCGTGAAGAAATGAGTGAGTGAAATTCGCACTGTGCCAGATGGTGATAAATGGTGGGAGGCATCATAGACAGGAAGGAGACTGACCAAGCTCACCTATAAACTTCCGTATCTTCTCCAGTGGCTAAGGAGAAGTCCCTTTTGGGAAGAGACTATTAGAATAGGTTCTTAAAGACAAGAGGAAATTGGCTAGTTAGACAAGGGCAGTGGGAGGCTGAGCCCTGGGAGTGTATCCAGGGCAGGTTAGCAGTGAGAACCAGAGATTTCCAAGCTCGCCTGAAAAGTTTCCCACCCAAGGGTTTCGGGGTTTGAATTCCTAGAAAGTGGCACCTCCTGCTCAGAGGTTCTGTTGCTTGGATGCAGGGCGGCTGCTGGGGAGGGGAATGGGGGAAGCGGCTGGAAGACACATAAGCTGCTGCTTGGCAGGGGAAGAGAGAAGAGAGGGAGCAGAGGGAGAGGGAGAAAGAAAAATGGAGCAGAGGGGAAGAAAGGGGATGGGGACAAAACCCTCTCTTTGGAGGTGTCCTCTGAGTGACTGCCTTGGCCCAGGGAATCTCCTAAAACCCCAGCACCTGCCAGTTGCCCATTAAGCTGTGAATCTATTATAATTCAAGTACTGAATATTGTAATCTAAGTATCGTAATCCCTTTTCCAGTCTGCCTCACAACCAGAAAGTTTTATTTGTAATCCCATTGAAATGTAATTGGAGCCAGGAGTTTGGCTCAGTGACTTAAGCGCCTGTCTGACAGGTGCTGGGTTGTGAGGTCAATCCCCAGTGCTGCAAAAAAAAAAAAAAAAAAAAAAAAAGAAAGAAAAAAAGAAACGTAATTGGAATCCCAGCAAGTTAATTCCAATCTACTACCTCCAATGCAACCCACGTTGAGAATAGAGACACTAAGAAGTTAAGAGCAGCCAAGCAGTCCTAAATCCAATCCAAGTTTGGATATATGGACAAAGGCCCTGATCCAAGGTCTCTCTCAGAATTTATTATCTTGTAAAGAAGAGAGTGATTCAGGGATGTGTGACAATGAGGATGATGGGAACTATGTGAGTAACTTGAGCTGGCTAGCCAAGTAGGCAAAAAAGCATCTTTGCAATATGCAGGGAGAATGATATGCAGAAGGAGCAGTCTGCATAACTCAATTAGGGTAGCATTTGAATGGTTTTAGGAGGTTGTTGCTTCAGTTTCTGAAACATAAACTTCTGTGCCCTGGGAAGTCATAGGCTCTTTTCATGAGGCTCCTACCCAGTTGACATTCCCAGAGCTGAGTGGCTCTGCTATCCTACTGCGCTCAATCTCTTACAGAGAATACTATGCAAGGAAACAGGAAACTGTCAGGTTGGACAGGATTTATATATCAGTACCTTAGCTAGCCTTATTTGCATTGCTTATAGCCAGTTGAAGGAAGAAGGAAATAGAATTGCCAGCTCTGTACATATCACTGCATGGAAACCAGACTTGATTTAACTAATGCTGAAGCAATTGTTCTACATTCAAGGGGAGCCACCTAAATTATCTTCCAAAGAATCCACAGATGTTTTCCTCTGTGCATGAAGCCAGAGCCTTGTGGTCCAGTCGGTTCCTGAAAGCTCTGGCTCAGAGGCCAAGCCTTCAACACAGACGCTTCTGCGGGACATTTAAGGCCCAGACCACAGCACCTCTTTTGCACTGATTTCCAAGGCCCTCGCTGATCACAGACAAAGCAATCTTTTCTGACCTTCAGCAAGTGTCAGACAGAAGATCTTGGTCACTGGAGAGGAACTAGGAGGGCTAAAGAAGGCTCAGGTTCTGTCACCACTCTTGGGAGTCACTACCAAGTGCGCAGTACTGGGTGAGAGGTAATGGACAGTGTCATGTTGAGAGATGGCAATTATTTATTTATTTATTTTTAATTTTTTTGGCTTCACTGGGGCTCGAACTCACAATCTCATGCTTGCCCGGCAGGCGCTTGAGCCACTAAGCCAAACTCCTGGCCCTAGGTCCTTCTATGAGGCTCAACCTTTGCCTATTAGTAAGGGTTCCAGAGTTTAGGGGAAGGACTTAGCATCTTATATTCAATACCACTATTATTATTAATGAACCAAATAAAACCATGAATATTAAAAACTAATTTTTGCAAGTCATTTTATTTAGCGTTAGATGCAACCTTAAAATCTAGTTCACTAAAAATAAGACTACTCAGACATAAACTACATTTGAAGGTCACTAGGATTTCCCAAGTGGTTTAGAAATTCTAGATTAGTATTTTTGTGGGTGTTTTACTCTTTAGTTGAATGCTTTAGTTTCTACAGTAGATCATTAGTCCTAATCATATAAAAACACTACAAACAGTTGGCCTCTGTATATGATGTCATTTATACGGCTTTTATCAGCTACTGACAAGACTTCAAAAGTCACCATAGAAATATTCAGTCCACTTGTGGGTAGAAGAGCATCATCTCATTGTAACGAGCCTTCCGTTTTCCCTGGCCTGTGTAGCAGCCAGGCCAACTGAATGAAAGTCAACATTCATTGATGGCAAACCGTGGTCCTATTGCTTTATTAGGAAATATAGTGACCCAGGGAGAACAGGAGGCCACACTTCTACACAGATTATTAATTAAGTAAAAAAAGGAAAACTAAAATCAATAACTGGAACGATTAGTAGTGGTTACTCATAGGGCAGCTGGATGACCTTCCAACCAGAAAGACCACGCAGATGTGTTGAAAGAGATGGAAGAAGAAAAGCATAATATTTATTGGACCCGATGGCATCTGACCAGGACTCAGGCCCATAATTTCCTAAGTGACTCAGCTGCCTTGCACAATCTGTTTGAAAGCCCGTTTCCCCAAGAGAGCCCCAAAGTGCTCCATGGTGCACCGTGGACCCACTGTACCGAACCCTTCCTGACTTAGCGCCACGCCTTCTGGCCTCCAGGGTTTACCTGCCTCATACACTCATGTCTATTTCATTGCAAATCTCTCAAGGGCCCTTACCACACATGCTGATCCCTCTAATTCACCTTTTCCTGTAAGTCTAAATAACTGCAGGGATCCGAGCCATTAGCCTTCTGAATTTCCTGTGTTATTCTGAGCTTCTTCAAAAGAAATTCTGGTTATGTGCTGAAAATAAATTTCAGCCAGATCATTATTCTTCATTCAGGAAGAGGATGAAAATATGGGGAACTTAAAAATAAGGGAGGAAAACATAGAGTAAAGCTGTTGTAATCCCCAAAGGCAAAATCTTCAATCCAGAAAAATGGATTCCTTTTCAATTTACCACATAAAAACAACCTTGAGAAAATAAACATCATGGCTTATACAGGTTTCCAGCACTGAAAGTTGTTTTTGACTATGAAAACCAAACCAGGGTAGGATTCTAAAAGAATGAGTGAAACTGAATTTATCGGATCAAGTTTATAAGCTTTTGTTCACTGATACATAAACAATCAAATGAAGAACTAGGAAAAAAGGTAATTTTATGTTCACGGCTGAAGGGCAGTGTGTCTCACTCCCAAGAACTCAACACTTAGTGGCTGATAATTAATAATTTACAGTAAAAAACATAAATTATATTCTTTCCTGGGAAATATGCTGACTGGCACTACTTATTTGTCTTTGCTGTACTAATAAAATTTTAGGATGTTGTCACTAGAAGCAAATGTTTGGTTTTTGAACATTCCTGTAGGAAATAAACTATGTTTAGACAAAGTTTTAAAACAATCAGTATCCGGAGCAAACATCTGATAAACTGCAAAGCAGGAATAGGCACTTTAATTTTAGAGTGACGATGACTTATTTCCTCTCCTCACAGGGCTGCGGCTTCTCGTTTCCAGGACCCAGCACCAACAGCGAAGGAGCTGGGAGTGGAATTCGTGCAGGGTAAGGAGAAACCCGTAAGTAAGGAGACTTCGGTCTCAGGCTCATGATCTCCCTTACGTTTTTGGTTTCAGAAGCCCAGACTCTTTTCTAAGTAACTTACAATTTCCTGCAAGAATTAATTCCTTGTTTGTTTGTTTGTTTGTTTGATATGCCACACATAGGGCTTTGGAACAGATCATTCTTGCATAGCAGCCAGCAAGGGGACCTGAGGAAGTTGACGCCTGTGGCAGATGTTGCTGAGATTTGCACTGGGGAAGTATTTTCAAGGACATCGACACTCAGGTTCTTCTGCATTGTTTGTGCCTTAATGGACACAAGGGTTTCCTCGCTCAGCTGGGAGAAAAAGAAGCAGGATAAAACATGATCGCGGCCCCTACACTTTCTCATTCTCTTCTCATCTCTAATGCAGTTGTTAGGTGGCAAGAAGGTTAATGAACGACCTGAAGTTATTGTGCCTGCCGGCCAGCTGAATGCTTCCGTGACTATTCTAGCCTCCACGGTTGGTTGCTGTGCTGAGAAGGCTTTGAAAAGCGAAAAGACTTTCATAAACTTCAAAAAGGTGCGACAGCCAATTGTTTCAGCTCCTGTGAGTAGACTCGGCGGCGCTCACAGACACGGTGCTGTGAAGTTAGAAGAAAACGCTTTTTGCACAGGATGTCGGCCTGCCCGGTGCCCAGGTCCGCAAGGGGGCCGGCAGCAAACAGGACGCTGAGCGGCTGCGAACTGCCTCCCGCCTCTCCGGGCAGAGGGGAAAGCTTTGGATACATCAGGGCAGGATTCTATTTAGGTGAACATAGAAAGCAAAATCCAGCCTGCACATCTGTAATCCCGGCACATCTGCAATTCCAGCATTCAGGAGGATGAGGCAGGAGGATCACCTCTTTAAGCAGCAGAAATGAATAAGATTCTAGAATCACTTCCAACTATCCCATGCCCCAGATGTATTATATAAGTTTCTAAAGAAATGCTTCATTTTTGTGATAAATTATAACATAAAAAGAGTTTTCTGGTTATTGCTGTGTTTCATTCAGATCAAAGATAAAAAGTTATAATTCTATGCACTGCCTAGAAATTACTTTTTGATGAATTTAAATACAAAGTTTTCTATAGGTTAATTATATGGAAATGAAGCTGCAGCCTTGCATTTGTGATTCAGTGGTATTGCTGTCACCGAGGAGCAGGTCAGTATGGAGTCTTCTCTCTCCAGGAGAGACACGTGGACTTGTACCTTAGGAACCAGGCAGTGCCCAGGAGCCGCAGGTGGCTGGAAGACCTGAGGGCGCAGTCTGTTAGGAAGCATACGCCTTCCTAACACACACACACATACGCCTTCACGAGTTCAGGGGATCAAATCCCAAGGAAGTCAGCAGCTGCGGCCCCTGCATCCTTTGGAGGCAGCCAGCGTCACAGGAAGGTGAGAGGGAACCCAGCTTCCCCGGGAACCCTTCCTATCCCCTTCTCCCTCCCCGACTCCCTGGGCTGCTGGGCCCGCTGACCTCGTCTCCTCCCGCTCAGCTCCTGGGCTCCTGGGCTCCTGGGCTCACAGCCCGCACCGCACCTCACCCTCTGGGCTTCTCCTGACCCGCTCCTTCCTGCTCCAGCTCTGGCTCTGCTCTGGCCTGAGCCGCTGTGTGGGAGAAGGACTGAGCCCGTAGGAGACAGGCACGGAGCTCCCCATGCCTGGCCTGGGACCCTTGGGCCATGGTCCTTCTCCCTCGCTGGACCCACCGGGCTCCCCGGGCCGCACCCGCTGGGTCCACATCCCGAGGGGCATTCACTACGGAACCGGAACCGCGTCCTGTGGCACCTTGATCCCGGCTCAGCTGCCAGGGAGGTCCTGGGCCAGGCAACCTTCAGCTGTGGATCAAAACAGGCAGAAATGCGGACCAGTGCCCCAAATCCAGTGCAATCATTATACATTTTATACCAGCCAGAAAGTATGATTTAGTTAAAATTAGCCTTTTTAACAAGTCTTGGTGTTACTGGTCTTCTCTGGAGTACACGGTGCTGCCCTTGCCTGAAACATTTAAGGCCTTTGGTGGGTGGCAGTATGCTCTTGGCTTCATCTTTTCTTTCCCTTGAGGGCTTCTCGTCGCCCTGTGACCCTGTCTCATCTGAATGCAGAGCCTCTTTGGGCGTTAGCCCTGTGGTCCCCCCACACTGTTCCTGAAAGATTCGGTCAGCAGCTCACAGCCGTGAGCAGGCCGGACAGCGCCAAAAGGCTCACGGTTAGGAGCTTTGGTGGATCCAGAGGTTTGGGGCCGCGTGGAATGAGCCGCGTTTCGTCATCAGTATCAAGTCTCAGGTTAAATTCCCTGCACAGGTAAACAGTCCATTGATGGAATAGGCATTAGACTGCATATTAGAATGTCATCGTAAAGGGACAGATTGGCTGCCTGTCCTGTGGGCCTGGGAGACCAGAGGTGCTGGGGGCCACATCTAGTGCCTGACGCCCAGAGCCTCCAACCCCACAGCTGGCTCAGGTGTGCGGTGGCATCCCTAAGTGTATGGGAAATCATTATAAAGTCACTTATTTCACCAATAAAGACCCATTTCAGACAGCTACTACCGACAGGACCAAAGTGTTGGTTTTACTTATTTTAGCTTTTGTTTTGTTTTGAGACAGTCTTGCTATGTATTCTAGGCTGGCCTTGAACTCACTGTGTAGCCCAGGCTGGCCTCAAACTTGCAGCGACCCTCCCGCCCCAGCCTCCTGAGTGCTGGGATTACAGGCGGGCACCGGCACACCCTGGTAAAGGGCTGGTTTGGATGGAGATCCAGGTGACCAGAGCGCTGTGCTTGTGGGGCCGGCTCAGGGTGCAGGGTTCTGAGCAGCGTCAGCTAATCCTTGTGGCTGGCACTTGCAGCCCCGGTCGGGAGCTTAACCGGAGCATTCCAGGACGAAGGTTGCCCGGGGCTGCGACCAGCTTTAATATCCTTACGGAGGCCAGTGCAACCCCAGCCTCAAGCCCTTGTCCCCATTTAACACTTTTATTACCCCAATTCTGGCCTCGCGTGCAAATGATTCTACCAAAAAGTCAGCCTGCTGTACCTGTACTTACGCATCATGCTTCACTGGCCCCCACACTTCCCTTCGTCGTGATTTTATCCCCGTTTCTTAGTGTGGGATCCGCTGCCCCCTTTCCCAAACTCTTACACACGTGCGCTCAGTTAGCAAACACTGTCAGGGTTGGAGCCAAAGCACTTCAGATCTTTACTGCTGTGTGACCTTGAACAAGTTTCTTAACCTCTCTGTCCTGCAGTCCCTCATCTGCAAAACAGGGATGATCTGTCCCGCCACCCAGGTTTCGTGTGAGGGTGAAATGAGAGAAAGCACCCGGCAGGAGGTGAAGGAGGAACATTTCCCTCCCCTTCTCCACGTCACCCGACCTCTGCGTGTAAAACGCATCCTAATCTATCCATCCTACAGAGATCGGCTTGGCTCCTCAGGCGTTGGGCACATAACCCTGACAAGGCAAGCAGTGCCTCTGCCCCAGTGGAAACACACGTTAGCCTAGAAAACGGGCACAGCGCCTGCCTGGCAAGCGCAAGGACGAGAGTTGGATTCCCAGTACCAAAAAAAGAAAAAAAGAAAAGAAAACAGACATGAAAGCAAAATAATTGTGATATGACAAACCCAAGGCTTCCAAAGGAAACCACGGGGTGATGAAACGGGGAATGGGAGGCCGGAACGAGGGCCGGGCTCTACCTCAGGAGTCCCCAGACCCCAGCCCTGTGCGTGGGAGCCAGACGTCCATGCAGCGTTTGCTCCCTCTCTGCAGAAAGAGAAGGACAGGTGTCCAGAGGAGGGGCCTAGAAACAGCCAGCCAAGGGCTCGGCCGCCGTGTGAGAGAACTGCTTGTTCCCGGCACAGACTGCCACCCCCACCCGGACGAGTCCCAGGCATTGATGGACTGCACGGGTGCCTCTTGAGACACTTTAAGGTGGATTTGTCAACCTGCAGTCAAACGGGTATGAAATCCAGAATCCCTTTCTTTCATTAAAAGATAGTTTAAATATAACTGTAATGTGACAGGAAACATTCCTGTGACTGGCTACTGATGAAAGAATAACCATGAATTTTAACAATACAATGCCCCTTGTTGACTTTGGATTAGTTATAAATGAAAATCTATGCAGGGTGAATAGCCCTTTTCTTTCCCATCAGTATGCATCCGAGATGTTATCTGTGCTAGGGATGGAATGAAAACAGAACAGAAACAGTCAAAAACGTGTTAGCCTCTGCAAGTGAAGCTGTCCTCAAACTGACCTAGATTAGATAAGCAAAAAACAAGATTTTACATTGTTAAAAACTAGTATCAGCTGGGCGTGGTGGTGCACGCCTGTAACTCCAGCACTCAGGAGGCTGAGGCAGGAGGATTGCTGTGAGTTCAAGGCCAGCCTGGGTTACAAAGTGAGATAAAGACCAGCCTGAAGTGCATAGCAAGTCCCTGTCTCAAAAAGACCAAAACAAACAAACAAACAAACAAAAAACAACTAATATCAATGCGCATTTTTAAAGCTCTAAATAGGAGTGATTATTGTGGGAGCGATTATTTCAGTAACATTCGTGTTCAGTTGCGACTGTTATGAGTATAATAGTGATAGTGTTATCCACGTGCACACTTTCAATGAACGTTCACATTTTTGTTGTATTTTTTTAGCCATTTTAGACTTTTCTTATTTACTAAAATTTCACCTTTCAATTGATGACTTTCACTGTAAAAACTTAGTACTTTATCCTGAGAGTGTTTATTTCATTTTCCTGCTGATTTATTTTTATTGCACTTTATAAAACTACCAATTTGGGATGCACGTGGAAAAAATAAATGTACTCCTTGCCATTTGAGCAGCATTTCTGCACCTACACGATGGGGCGAACTGTGAACCAGACATAGTCGCTTCTGGGGTGTCTTTTTTTTTTTTTTTTTTGGTACTGAGACTCGAATTCAGGACCTTGCGTTTGCCTGGAGGCGTTTATGCCGCTAAGCTACATCCCCGGCCCCTGGGGTGGTTAATTTTTGTACCAGCCTCACAGTATGATTTTATGCAGCCTTAATTTGCTGAGTTTCTGTGTGTGCAGCTTCTGTGTGTGCACACGTGTGTGTGTGTGTGTGCGCGCGCGTGTGTGAATACGGAGGGGGAGAGGAGAGGGAGACGGCGAGACCACACGGCACCGCGCTCCTACGCTAGTGCAGCAATGGGCCGCAGCTCCGGTGCTGCCGACCCGGCCCGAGCCTTGGCCTTCGCGTCTGCTCCGCAGGCGCTCGGCTGGCGACAGCAGCGCAGGCGCCCCGACTCTGTCCGTGGCTGCCTCCCGACGGCCTCCCCTGCGGTCAGGAGCTCCGGGAGCGTTCCTGCCTCAGCAGCCCGCGCCCTGGGACCCCGGGTCTCCTGGTCCCCCAGGGAGGGTGTGTGTGTGTGACATTTCTCCAGCGTCCCGGGGGACAGACTTCATGCACGTCGACTGCCGGCCGCGGCCTTCGCAGAAGCAAACGCACAGCTCGCCCCGGCGTCCCCGGGCCTGACAGTCAGGGCTCTGCAAAGGAGAGGAAGGCCGAAATCGGAGCCGGGAACGCAGCGAACCTCAGTGGGAAGAAAGCGCACACCGTCCGCAGGGCGAACCCCGCCGCCTGCCTAGCAGGACCAGGCAAGCGCTGCTTTATCCCGCGCACAGGAACCGCCCAAAAAGGGCCGTTTAATCCTCCTCGCTGCTTCCCCGGACCGGCAACTGCACCTTTTCTCCCTTATTTTATGCTCAAAAAGAAATTACAAGCCAGGTGTGTTGGCGCACGCATGCAATCCCAGCACTTGGAAGGCTGAGGCAGGGGGATCATTGCGAGTCTGAGATCAGCCTGGGCTACAAAGTGAGTTCAAGGCCAGCCTGAACTGCATAGTGAGACTGTCTTTAAAAAGACCAAAAATAAATAAATAAATAAGAAAAGAAATTATAGATTCTTTCCAACAGAATGAAATAATTACCTTCAAAAATAATCGAACAATTCACAAACCTACGAATATTCTACTTGCGAATAAAGATTCACATTTCAGTGATATCCTGTTTCAAAAGACACTTTTACAGTCATTTGAAAACAGCCCAGTATCTTTTGTTGGTATGAACATCTCCAAAAGAAACTTGGAGTCATGCACGGTGATTAGTTCAGGGTTTATTAAATTTAAGAATCAGCTTCTCCAGGACTGGCTTTCCACATCTTTCTCATTCTTGACATCATTCTTCTCCCTGCTGAGTTCAGGAGGGCAAAGTATTTTGGAGCAGAAAATACCCAGCTGGAGACACAGAAGGGACAGAGAGGCACTGGGTGCAAATGCTCTTCAATCAAACCTAAACCAGGTTCCTTTAATTTTTTTTTTAAATCTTGTGTATTTTAAGAAAATGTAATCCACATGTGTCTTATTCACTTGCAATGGAATCACGGAATTTTTCAAAACAGCTGTTTAATGTCCAAAAAGTCATTTCAATATTTTAACTTCTCTTGGTCAAACCAGAATGCATTTCTCCATCAGAAACTGATTTGAGGATCAAAGACTGAAGTTCAGTGTGAAACCCTACTCCAGTTCTTCTGAGGTGAATGTTTAAAATGCACCCAGAGCCGCCCCTCTGCAGAGCGCGGGCTGTGGGGGGAGGGCGCGCACACTTAGGCCTGGTACACAGCGGGGTTTGGGAGACTTTTTTGCGGAGACTTCTGAAATGTCAAAACTCTTGTTTTTCAAAAGGCACAAAGGCAAAGGCAAAATTGAAAAGTGCTGTTACAAAGATTTTCCATTTTGAAAGATCACTAAGTTCAGCAAATATTAATCATATGCCTAATATCATATCATCAGGGTTCTCCGTGGGCTCTGCAGAATAAAGATAAGAGGGGTTTATGATGCAGAGTTGGTTAACATCACCACGGAGGCTGACACATCCCAAAGCCTGTGACTGGCACACCGGAGACCCAGAGAGGGGTGGTCCGGACACCGGAGACCCAGTGTGACAAGTGACGGTCCCCAAACTGGCCGGCTCTGGAACCAGAGGAAACCTGACCTTTCAGGTAGAGTCTGGAGGGTAGGAGAAGATCCGTGTTCCAGCACAGTGAGTCAAACAGGAAGGCTTCTCTTTAGGATTTTTTTGTTCTGTTCAGTTCAATTCAACTAATTGGATTCAACACACACAAGAGAGGGCAATGGCTTTTCTCCATGTCATGGATTCAGATGTGAATTTTGTCCACCTGCAGAGCAGTGCCTGGTCAGTTTGGAGCAGCCCACAGCCCAGTCGGGACGACACTCAGGGTCAGCTGTGGAAAACTGTGCCCCAGCAAGCGCCAGGCAAGGGAAACACGGTGAGCGCAGTGTGTGCCTTGTTCGCAGGAAGATCTGGTGTGGGAGAGAGGGCAGGCTTGTGAGGGCAAGCTCTCCATGCACGGTGATAGAACAGCAGTGCTGGGCGTGGGGAGGGCGAGGCGGGGGTGCACCCTGTGGGGTTGTGGGGGGCAGGCTTAGGTGCCTGGTGGAAAAAACATTGAAAAATAAAATCTGTTTTTTGCTTTGCTATTGGGCTGCTAGGTGGGTCAAATACATTCATAAAATAACTTTTACCTACTAAGCTACTGCTCTGTGCTGGGTAGATTTCTAGGCAGGTTACCACGATCCTAACAAACTAAAGGAGTTGTTACCATCATGGCCGTCATCCTCTTCCTCACTCTAAACACAATGAGGCCAGAAAAGTGAAATGTTTTATACTTTTCTTAGTAGGAGTCAAATTCAGGGTTATTTGGTTGATTCAAAAGTTCTCACTGCTTTGCACAAACTCTCATTCCAGAGCACTTAGGGTGAGCTTTGCAGATTACCCTTATTTTAGGGTAACCTTGTTTGAATTATCAGTGCGAGTCTATTTTTGTGTTCCAATTGAATTGAAAAGATAGTATGCCCATGAAAAGTACTCTTAAAGTATAGGGTCAGTGAGTATAAGATCAGCTATGCCAGGGAAGAAAGCGTCACCCTCTGTGGTCACTGATATTGAGAAAGGTTTCTTAAAGAGGAGGCTGGGGGTGCACAGGGCACGTTGAAGGTGACAGCAGGGCGGAGCACTAGGAGAGGTCTGTGTGACGTCGGAAGACTGTCTCTCCGCAAGAACTGGAGGGAAAATGTGAGTCCAGTAATGCTGAAAAGGAGGGGAGCTTGGAAAGGTGTGTGGGGGGGCGGCTCACAGGGGGATCTGAGCTTATTTTTCTGCTTTTCTACTTGGAGTTCTTGAGGTCTCTGTGCTGCTGACTTCCCCGCCTATGCTCTGTGGCTTCCCTGGCTCAGAATCACTCGATCTGCTCTTGGATTTTCCTTCCACCACCTGAGAGAGGGCGTCTCCCACCAGCTAGAACCTGAAGTGTCACTATCTGGAATTTAATACCCCTAAAAAGAAACAAAATGTAACAAAACACCTGTTTTCCACTCTCACGAACACAGTCTGTACGCATGTTCACCCCTCATGAACACAGTGGAATAGGAGCAGTGTGGATACAGAATTGCATTTTGTGATGGAAGAAGGAAGGTAATCCATACGCAGAGGGAACAGAGTGGCAGATGCAGGGATCCCCAGAGGGGGTGAGGGAAGGCGTGGTTGGTGACAAGGACGGTGTGTGGCACGGGCTGGGTCAGCAGCAGGGTTGTATCCAGCCACCTTCTGCTGGCAGGAAGGTTTCCACCTCTGCCAATCTGCTGGCAATGCAATCTGCTAGGATTTTCCTTCCTTTTAAATTCTCAGCATTTGAAATTGCGCAATCGCGCTATTACAGGCTTCCACTCTGCCCGCCCGGTTGCTGCGGGAAGCTGGTCGGGACTCCCCGCGGGAGACTGGGAATCCGGGCTCGCGTTTCTGGACCCTCCCCTCCTGGGGTTGGCTGGGCCAGGCGTCACTTACCTGGGGTGCGTGTGCGTGTGTGGGAACAGTGCTGCCTTGTGACACGCTTGTGAAGAGAAGTGTGTCTCTGGGAACAGCAATAAGCACGTAGAAGATACTTGGCAGGGGCAGGCGGCAGAAATTATTACTTATCAGGTCACCGACGCCAGGATGTGAGAGGACCACGAAATGACTCAGCAGACCTTGGATTTGCTTTTTTTTTTCTCTTTCTTTCTACAGGAAGAACAAGGAACAAGCACTTCCTTGCTAGGATGTAATTTATGACAGTCACAAACACTATGTCTGCTCTACTTTGGTCTGCGAAGAATAATCTGGTTTTTTCTCCTTTTAAAAAAATATCCCTCAGATGCTAACAGTGCCTTTCTCTTTTTATGGCCTTGTATCAATGGGAAATTCATACTTAGGGAAACTGGCTCCTTTGTGATACTAAGACACAAACTTTTGACTCCAATAAATGAGAGTTAGAGGCTGACCTTGACTGTACTGAAGGCAGGAATAGCAAGAGAGAGAAAGTTATTAGCTGTGCAGTAATCTATTTTCAGATTTCACGTGCCTTAATATATATTATATATCATACTATATGTGCATCATATTTCCTGCTTTATATCATGCTAACACTGCTCTTAAGAACTGATTCCCACATGACTTGTTTCTTCTATTTCTAGGTTACTATGGGACTTCATTTAATCACTTGCATATGAGCAGTAGTTTCTTGTGTGAAATTTGGTTTTTTCGTTTTTGTGCCTTTTTGGGTTTTTTTGGTACAGGGGATCAAACTCATGACCTCACCCTTGCCAAGGAGGTGCTTGTTGTGGTGCTGAGCTAAACCCCTGGCCTGAAACTCGGAAGTATTAATACCTATCTATCTGCTATTGGGAATTTAAATGAAATAATAATTATAAAATTATTAAGTATTATTAAAATGTTGGAATATGAGAATAATCTACTGTTTGCTTTGCTGCTAAGTCAGTAGATTAAAACGATTTTAATATTTTATTTCCATGGTTACTGTATAAAATATTCACCAATCTTTAAAAATTTTCTTTAAGCTCTCTTTTTTCTTTGGGAAGACACTCCACCTCTTGTTTCTAATTTAAATGTGTGTATAATCTAAGAGAATTTTTATGGGAAATTCTGACTTAAAGACAAATTAAAATTAAATGAGAAAATAAGGGGATTTTATTTATGCAGCAAAGTTCAGAGTTGGTACACATCATGTCAGATCCTGACTTGCAGGGTGGTAAGCGTTTGCAGGGGAGAAGTACTTGGACCATAGAGAAAGGCAAGAGAAACATTTCTTCCTCATCGTGTAAATGCCACATTCTTGCAAGTCTCCTGATGACTAGCACGCAGCTGGGTGAACCCCAGGCGCTGGCTCATCCTGGCAGTGAAAGCCTTTCCTCTGACTCCTCCTCTCTCCCGCACTCTGTGGGCTCGATGGGCTCCAGTCTGCCCAGGAGAGGAAGTGGGGGCCAGAGAGAACTCATTTAAAATCATGAACTGCTGGGAATCTTGGGTCAGTCTCTCAGTGAGTTTAAACAATATGTAAAACCCCCCATTTCTGCTACTGAGAAAGCCTGAAACAGTGTAAATCCCTCGGCAGATTCCAGTCATTAGAAAGCACTGAGATCTCCTGTGTGGCTCTCTGCAAGGACAACAAAGCAGAAACGTCCCTCTTGGAGGTTCTAATCCTCATCAGTTTTTATGAAGGCATGGCTAAGCCCACACAGCCTGCCTCTTCAGGTTTGCCTAGTGCATGAGGGGTCAGGAAATGAGCTACCATGCCCCAGAGACCTCAGGCATCCAGAGAGAGCCCTGCTTGGCAACCCTAGCTCAGACTCTTGGGAGAGAAGGCGCTGGGGCTCTTTCCCTAACCCATGTCTGAGAGGGTAAAAATCAAGCGGGGCCTCGGGCTCACAGGAAGAAGCAGCGTCCAGGACGTTTAACCTCACCAGGCACCAGTCGCTGAGCAGACCATGAAGGAGCTGTGTCGTGATTCATGCGAACGAGAAGGTCACGTCTTCAGTATGCAACATCGTTTGAAAAGTGTGGAAGGCAATTTGATTTAATCAGTGTCTTCATATGGAGGATGGGGAGCAGATCAGTTTTTCATTTATGCTCCTATGTTTCCATGGGGTTGAAGGAAAGTTATCACTGAGAGGGATGCAACCAGCCTGTTCCCCAGGCCCTCCTGGACTGAGATAGATATTACTGGGGACTGGGAATCAGGCATTACAATAAAGCAGGTTTCTGCTGCTGTCCGGATCCCTCTCTGCAGTGCTGCGTAAAGACCACTCTGTGAAAGAGATCCTTGTTAAGAAACACACCTGCACGTTTAGCTTTCAACAGGCAAACTGTTCTTAGATACCTTTATCCCACTCCAGATGCATTTCTTTTTATATTGCCCAACAGTTTGGAAGGACTGTTTTATTTTTGTAAATAGGACCTTACCTTTCCAAATAACTGTGACACTACTTTTTTATACAGTCACTTCTATATTATTTGCAGTGTCAAATAATTGTTCAGTCTGATACTGCTCTTGGCTATAGGGAGTAAACATGCCAAGATCATCCTCGTGTTCCCCGCCTGCTAGGGCCACTGGGCTTCCTGCCCAAGCGGCTCCAGCGGGAGGGACCTGCCTGCCACTGGGCACAGTGCTGACCAAACATCTCGGCTGGGTTCTTGGAACCACAGCTGACCTAGGATCTGAGCTAGTTCTGCAAGTGTGGGGCTCAACCCCAGGTGCTGACCCGGTCACCTCACCAGGGCTTACACCAAGCTCTGCTGAATCAGAGCCTGAATCAGCACCCCGCGTTCTAACATGTCTTCCAGGTGTGGCCAGCCACGCTGGAGCTTGAGAGCTGTTGCCCTGGATTAAATGCTCTGCGGAGGAGGAGCACTGGATCCACCCTTGGCTGATCAGCAGGACTCCAAGGAGGGAAAAAAACGTTAACTTGGATGGAAATTTGTCAAAAGGGCAGCAGCAGCAGTGAGGGAGATGGAAAAAGTGTGTCACAAAGGGCAGGCAGTTTCAGAAAAAAATTGCATAAAAGATGTGGTTCCAAAAATGGAACACAAAGTGTGGAGGCAAAGCAGAGGAAAGAGGGAGAACCAGAGGCCAAACTGCTACCAACCTTGGCGTGTGTGGCTTTGCACTGTGAGGAGCCCGTGGCGGGTCATGGAATGGCTGTTGCTGTGGAAGTCAAGGCATAGCTCTCTGTGTGTGTGTGGGAGGGGGATGCGCACCTTGAGAAGACTAATTAGCAGGGGTTGGTTCTTAATTGAAAGAAGCAGAGAGGGGGAAATAAGATGACTACAGCCTCCCAGGATGCGTGACAAGAGGACAGCAGGGTCAGCAAAGGGTACATGAAATGCAGGAGGACAGGAGTGTGCACGTGACACCCCTAGCTGTGGGTTCAGGATGCCCGGGGACATCTCAGAAGAGGCCAATGGTCAGCTGGAGAGAGCCTATTGGTGTCTGAGGTCCTACGGTGAGGACAGGCAGGAGGTTCAGCAGGTGGTGGGGCAGGGGATGCAGAGACTCAACCCCTTAGGGATATAGTACGAAGCTGGAAGTTTTGTTTCTCTTAATAATTTTTGGCTCACAGATTCTTTTAATAATCTGAT
>RJWM01020003.1:0-37925 GCA_004363535.1 Dasyprocta punctata
GAAGCCAGCACAGATTTAGTACCAGCAAAAATCTACTGCCTTCATTTTTTGGAGAGACAAAGTGTAGAGGTGTTATTTTGGGATCCCAAGCACCAGTATTCCTTGACAAGAACCATCTGAAGGTTGGGGTAGCTGTGTGAGGCATGAAGCTGCTATGGAAACTCTGGCCATACAAAGAAAGAGAAATACTATTTTCCCTTTCAAATCTGTCATCTATTACCAGTGTTTCTTGTAACTGAAAATCAATCTTCTGGGGTCAGCTCCTTTGACATATATCAGAAGGGGATAATGAGGAAAAGAGTTAAGAAAACAAAAACATAGGGTAGGTACAAGGTTTTGTTTTTTGTTTGTTTCTTTGTTTTTGTTTTTTTTTTTTTGGACATTCACTTGCATCATACATTTTTAACTCTCCTAAACACCTGCATGCTTCAACTTAACGTAGTGACATAGGGCCAGAATATCCAGTGTCAGTGGTCGTATTCTTGCCATCTGGCCCCTGAAGGGAGACACAAAAGATCAGAGATCAATGGTATTGATATCAAGGAATGCAGATGAAATGGTCCACTCCTTGGAGGTTTTTCATAGTCTAGGAACTAAGTTACAGCGTTAAGTATCAACAACACGTCATTGAAAGAGTGGAGGAACACAGAAAATAATGAAAGATATGCACATCCCAAGACATGCACAACATCACATTTCCCATTATATGTGACAGGGATGAGACCGTAATTGGTACATGTTATTTTCTTTCCCTACCATGGCATGCTTGTTTAACTTATTTTTAGTACACATTTGCAGTCCATTCAGTTTACAATCTTTTTTATTTTAAAGAGAAAAAGAACAGTAAAAACAAAGACACAGATTTTCAAAAACAAGATAATAGGAAATTAACAATGGTTAATATATTGCCTATTGTTATCTTCAGTGTAGTCGCTCAGATTACAAGATACAGGCATGCACAATTGATCAAACAATATAGTTACAAACCACTCTCTTCAATGAATTAGGAGAAATCAGTAGTAAAATTATCTTAGCTATATTTTGTTTACATATATAATTTTCCCCTTTTCCCTTCCTTCTTTTATCCTTTTGTGAATCCCAGTTGTTCTTTACTTTTGAGTTGTTTCTTTCCCTGTCACAATATCTATTGTAAATTTTGGGTTTTATTTACTTTTTCGGTTTCTTATGCTAGGGAGACAATATGATGTTTACATATGTGGGTGTGGTTTACTTCACTTGTGAGTATAGACTCTAGTTGCATCCATTTACCCATAAAAGCCTTGAGTTTATCCTTCTTTATAACTGACTAGTACTCCATTATATACAAATACCACATCCTTTTATGTCTATTCCTCAGTTGATGGATATTTGAGTTGTTTCCAAGATAGCTATTGCAAATTGTGCTGTTATAAACATGGATATACATATATTGCCATAGTATGCTATTTTTAATTGATCTGGGAAAATACCCAGAAGGGAAATAACTGAGTCAAATGGGACCTCTAATCCTACTTTTGTGAGGAATGTCCACACTGATTTTCACAATGGTTGTATCAGTCTACACTCCCACCAACAGAAGAGAAGGGCTCCTTTTTCCCCACAGCTTCGCCAGAATTTATTATTGGTTGATTTCTTGATGGTAGCCATGGTTTCTGTGGTAAGATAGAATCTCAGTTTTGTTTTAATTTGTGTTTTTCAAATGACCAATGATGTTGTACATTTTTTCATATATTTATTTGCCATTTGTATTTTCTCATTTGAGATGTGTGTATTCATTTCAGATTCCCATTTTTGGATTGGGTCTTTGAATTTGAGGGGGGGGGTCTGAGGTTTTTCAATTCTTTGTATGTTCTAAATAGAAGTCCTTTGAGGGACAATTGGCTAAATTTTTTTCCCACTCTGTGGGTTTTGTTTTCATACTGTTGGTAATTTCTTCCGATGTGCAAAACATTTAATAAGATGAGATCCCAGTTGTTGACTCTGTGAAGTACTTCCTGTACAGTTTGGATTTTGTTCATGTACTCTTTGCCTACTCCTATGTCTTCAAGATCTCTACCTACTTTGTCTTCCAGTAGATTTAGTGTTTCTGTTTTAATGTTTAGATCTTTGATCCATTTTGACTTTAGTGCATGGTGACAGACAATTTGGGGAGTGCAAACATGTACATAATACAGTTTGCTTCCTTTGTTACCCCCTTCCCTCTCCTCCCTCCCTCTTCCTCCAATTCCCCTCCTTTCATTTTCATCCTAGTTGATATTGTTAATCTTAGCTCATGCTTATTACATGTAAAGTTTACATTCATTAAGCTTATTAGGTTCCTGTACATGGCTTATCTTTGTTTTAATTACTTCCCCTTCCCCTTCCCCTTTTTCTGGCACTTGCTCTCCTGGACACTTTCCAATTTGCAAGAAATCCATTCCATGTTTCCTTGTACCCATTCTTTATTATGCTTTTTGACTGGAAGCAGGCAGTATACCCATCGACAGATTGGATAAAGAAAATGTATCTAGACATAATGGATGGCTTAAAGGAAGGACAAATTTGAGAACTTTGGAGGAAAATGGATGCACCTAAAGATATAATGTTGACTGAAATAAACCAGACACAAGCTTAAATACTGCATGGTATCTCTCACTTGAGTATGGCAAAGCTCCCACCATGTCATGTTACTTTTATTCTTAGCCAGCTTCTCATCAGAGCTAGACAGTGGAAAAAATATTGGTATTAAAAATACCGTCACCAATTCTAAAAGCCAGTATGATTAAATCTTCATGACTGAAATTTCTGTGTCCTTATTGGTCCTGATTTTTGGATGGATGGCTATAATCTGTTATTGGTGCTTACTATCAAGCATAAACACATTAAGAAGTACCCTGACAACCTCCCTGGATACCACTCATCATTCTTCCTGCCCTACACTGTAGCAGACAGTGATTTCCCTGTGGTAATTTGAATCAACCATCTCAGCCATAATGTAAAGCTCATCTCTGCCTGGTGTTTTGTGACATGAGGATCCAAAAATAGCCAGGTGATGGTTTCAGCTTCTAGTTTAATTAGATCAATTTTGTGTCCTGTAATGGAAGAATTTTTTCGAGGACATAAAAGCTCTTAGTATCACTCAAAGTTTCAAACATTTGCCAGTGGATTACTAGGTATTAGAGTGGCGGGACCACTCCCACATTCATCCTACAGTTGCTGACTTTGGAAGAAACATGATATTTTGGTTTTTGATTCAAAAATATATCATATAGTATAGTACAGGGCCATGACTTTGCAAAGCTTTGTCTTAGTTAATGCTGTCTCAGACTTCAGTAGGATATTCCACCAGCCCAGTAGGTCACTATCTCTGGATGTAGCCAGCATAGGTGGTAGACCTGAAAAGGCATGAGTCTTTTTTTTTTTTTTTTTACGTATTCTTTGTGGAGTCAAATTCTAAGTCAATACATGTTATATCATGGGAATGTATGCAAAGAACTCTGCATGTCTGCAAATGAAAGTGTCAGCAGAAGTGTGGTTCCTTCCAGAAGACTGGAATTTGAACACAATTTATATGATTACAAGGCCCTGCTTTCATATTGCAAGAATTTTTGAAGAAATTCATTGAGAAAAGCAAATTCTGCACCAGAAAATGCATATTTTCTAATGGTAGTAAATTACTGTTTCCACTGTGAGCAAGGTCTAATGTAATCAACCTGATACTAGGTGATTGGCTCATCTCTCTAGGAAAGTACCCACACTGGAGACTCACATGTGTCCTGTGCTATCAGCAAATTTGACCCATAACTTAAACAGAAACTAAAGTATCCTTGCTAAGCACATACCCCTGGTTTTGAACCTATAAAACACTTCTATCTCTGGGAGCTCCAGGGTAGGAAAAGATGCTGATTATCCATCAGAGAATGAGTCACTTTATTAACCTAATGGAGTATATCTTTTGCATTGGATATTCTTTGGTAAATAATCACATATGCTAAATGTGAATCAAATACTATCTTTGGACAAGAGTTATACAAAAAGAGAAAGTAATAAATGTCTTTGATTATAAAGAAAGCTGTATGGTTTGTGTCTGGATGTCCCCCCAAAGCCTCATGCAGTTATAGGAGGGGAGGGCTTTTCTGAGGCGGCTGAATCTAGAGTTTGTGTTTGATTCATGGTCTAATGCTGGAATTAAGGGTGTGAATGTTATACTCTATTGTATGCAGATGGCCTGCATACAATATAAGGGACAGAAAGAGTCTTGCTCTCTCCTCCTCTCTTGTTGCTTTTGGTAACTTCTAGTGCCATGAACTGTTGCCCCTTTACTATGTGCCACCCTGCCTTAGAGCCAGCCGATTATGAACTGAAATCTCTACAAATGGTGAGATAAATGAACCTTTCCTCCTTTAACTTTAGGTGTTGGGTATTTTTTCTCAGCAATGAGAAAAAATAACTAAGACAAACACCAAGAGGGGCAGAAGTGGGTTACTAATTCACCATGTTACAAAGGAGAAAATGGAAGCTCAAAAAGTGAAGCGATTGCTCAAGGCCATAAGGCTAGAATGTGAAAGACTGGCTCTTGACCACAATTTATATGACTCCAAGGTCATGCTTTTACACTGCAGGTATTTTTTAAGAAATCCATTGAGAAATAATTCATTGTTACTCAGCAAATGCACTGATGATTATATTTATCCTCTTCTGTTTGGAACTGAAACCCACTTCTTCCTGGACCAAAATAGGGCTGTTTTAGTTCAGAAAGGCTAAGCACACTGGACATAGTTCTCAGCTGTATCTCCTCTGGTGACTTAATTGTGGGTATAACAATGACTACTTAACTGATCCTGGGAAGGGGTATTGCACTGAAGAGGATACTTCCACATGTGGATGCAAGGGAAGTGTGTGGTGGACTCACCACAAGGAGACGAAGCAGACCAGCACAGCAGTCGTCTGAAGGACCCTGAGACCACAGTGACTCTATGAAGGAGATCAGGTCCCAGTTGTTGTTTAATGAATAAAAATTCTAGCTAAAGCTTAAATAGCTTGAATTATAAAACCAACTTTATAGTACAGTTGTGTATTATGCTACAGAATTTCAGAGGTGGAAAAAAAGATCAGTTTAAATTATCTGTTTCTGTTTTCTAGAGGGCATGAGAAGGAGTAGGTCTTAAGCTAGGAACCATAATAAGAGACTAGTCATTTTGTTAGTCATTTCCCTTTTCCCCAGTGATTCATGGAGTTTTTTGCATAAAGAAGCATTTTCTTTATTTTTCAAGTGTTCCAGTTTCCTAAGTGACAAATATCCCTACAATTTTGGTCTCCTCTTTTTTACTAGTGCCAAATAGGTTGTTAGAAGAGCAGATTTCAGGGACCCTGCATGTCAATGTCAAACAATCTTTTGGTTCTTCTAACACAACTGAAAGCATGACACTCTCTCAACTGTCATGTCTCTAGTAAGATTTTTGCTATAAACTCCATGCCTTCTCGACATTCCTGAAAAAATTTTTTTTTGAAACATGAACTGTTGTTAATTAAAATAATCCTCTTGGTAATGATAAATGAACCAGGATACTTTATTGTTACGACCAACTGTTAGTCCCAAAAAGCAAGAACAATGGACTCAGTTTCCTTTATTACCAATAAAACAGATTTCTGACTGCAGATACAACATCATAGATCTGCAACTGGCTCCATCTTGTGGGAGAAAACCAGGAATATATGCACTTCTTTCTGCTTTGTGACTATTGCATACCTCAGAGTTTGTGCTTTATTTTTATAAAGATATATCTTTAGGAAATATTGCAGAGAAAGGTAATCCTTCTTTTCATACCCTCAAACCTAAAAAAGCCAGAATTCTTATTTCAGACATATATTGGTTATCATATATAGCTTAGATTGTATCACTATTGCAAGCTTAATAAAATCTGTGAAACTATTTTTACTTCACTGGTCGAGATTAATGACTGTTGCCTCCACCTTGGGCTCACTGTAATATATCCTGTGTCATAGGGCACAGCCATAGAGACTGTAGACTCTCAGTTACATTGGGATATGATATCCAGGATATTGCTTAGTCTGTATCTGTGAGTATCTAGAATATATTTAGTTGCACCAGTATTTTTTTTTTTGGAGGAAAAAGAAAATAAGAGGCATCTTTTTTTATTTCATAGTAGGTTATAAAATGTTTTCCTGATGATTTCCACTACTCCCTTTTGAAGAGAGAATGCTTCACTAATGTTTGTGAAATTTTACATTTCACATTTGATGTGTAATTAACATAAATTGAAATATTTGATGTTCATAGTAAACATTTATTTATTCTAAAGAATTTAAATATTGCAGAGGGTATGAAGGTGAAGGCCTCATCCAAAATTCCACATTTTTGCCAAATTCTCTATTGGTGGAATCAGCCTGAGCTTGATGGGTTGCAGAGGCCTCACTGATTTATGGATCACAAAAAGGTTTCATAATTTCATAGCCTTTGATTTTTTTTTTTGAGACAGGGTCTTGTAATGTAGCCCAGGCTGGCCTTGAACTTACTGAGCAGCACAGTAATCTTCCTGCCTCTGCCTCCTGAGTGCTGGGATTACAGGCATGTGCCACCATGCCTGGCCCACCTTTGCAATTTCAATCCCATGTGTATTGCATTAAAAGTCCTTCCCAATGAGATGGATTTCATCACGAAAAACAACCTTAGAAACTGCCCGTGTTAGTAGGAGAATATGTGGATATTGTATAACTCTTTTCCTAAGTACAAAAGTAGGCTCCAACTTGGTAATAAACATGGAGTAGTGGAGGAAGAGAAAACAAGCCAGCATCGCGGGAAGGTCCCGATGAGAAGGAACACGTTGACCAGAAAGGACATTGTGAGGGCTGGGAGTCATCCCACAGGGTGTTCAGTGCATGGTAGCTAATCTAATTTCTATGGACATTACTTTTTCTATTTATAAAATGAGGGGTTAGACTAACTTAGTATTTTATAGATTTGGAGATTTCAATGAGGATTTTAAAAATGAGTCTAAATGGTATAGAACATTGGATGCCTATTTTTTCTTTGCTATTAGGAATTTCAGAACTCAGGGCCCTTCCACCGAGGTACATCTATCCCCAGCCCCTCTTCACTTATTTTTTTTTCTTTAACTTTGAGGCAGGTTTTTACTAAGTTGCTAAATTGCCCAGGTTTGGCTTTAACTTGTGATCCTGAGGTCTCTGTGTCCTAGGATTCTGGGATTACAGGTGTGTGCAGTCTGTTCCCAGGTTAAGTGCAAATATTTTATTCTTTCACATAAGAATATAAAGGTGGGCAGAGAGAGCCAGTAGATCTGCCTCTGCCTGCCAGCTGCCGACAGTAGAAAGCTTGCTTCTTGCAGGCAGCCAGTGGGAATAGGGACACGCGGCCAGGTAAACCCTATGTACCCAACCCGCAGGCCAACATTGGAGGCTCTCGCTTCCTTTGGGCAGCCGTCACCCACCAGGAGAATCAGACAAACACACCCTTGTTGGCCTGCCGCCATTGTGGGAGTCCCAGCGTAGACACATAAGCTGAGAGAAGTAGTCCCCCCACCACGCACCCCTGGCCATTGGGGAAGCCCCAGTGTAACTGCACAGGTCTGGAGAAGCCCATTCCGCTACCTCCCTGTAAACTCCAGATCAGAGGAACACAGGTACCTGTCCCATTCCCCTACACCTCATGGGGGGGCAATCAATGTGGGAAGTGCCTGGAACTCCACAACCAGCTTGTTGGGAGGAACGCAGGAGAATGTCAAGACAAAGTAGGCAAAGGCAATCTCAGACCTCCAGCCCACACAGAACAAGTCTAGGAGATACAGTCATGGAAGAAAATGTAAGTCACACACCTGAAACTTCCGAGAGGACAACAATTGAAGTAAAGAAACAACTTCATGAGACTGTAAAGGTAATCAAATCAGAAATAATGAGGTCTCAGATTGCCTTTTCCTACTTTGTCATCTTCAGGAACACAGTTGGCACTTGAGAACATAATACTAAGAGAAATATGTCAGACACAGAAATCAAATATGTCGTGGTTTCTCTTATATGAAAAAATTAAAACCTAAATAAATAAATAAATAAAGTAAAGGAGAGATAATAGGAAACAATAAGAGAATTTTTGGTGATGGGGGAGGGGAGGTAAAGAAGAAGAGGGTCAAGAGATAGAATTATCAAGACATGTTATATGAATATACCTATTCCCCAAAACATATACTAAAAAAGAATATCAAAACCAAATTGACACAAAGTCAAATAATTTACTTACACCAGAATTTTACAAATGATTAAAAATAAAAGAAAAACAGTTGAAACATCAACTAAGGTTAAATGATCTACTCACGTGGCAAAAATCGATGTAGCATCACGATGTGCCACATTATGAGCAATTACTGCTATTCTAAATGCTTTACAATTTATTGTAATAAATTATGTACTTACAGATAATTATCTGGGAATATAAAATCACCTATTACTTTATTTAGTTCTCAACACAAAGCTATGCCATTATAACCATCTGTATTTCACAGATGAGTAAACTACAGAAGCTCAACCCACAAACATGCAAAGGCACATCTCTTGCTAGTTGCTGATTCTGTTACCACTAACCCTGTTCTATTCCTTCAGCATAAAAGAAAACCAAGGCTGGAAGTCACTGCACCAGCCCCCAGATTTCCATTCTGACCCAGTATGGGCCCTAAGAAAAGTAAGTAAACTGAGGCCAAGAGGAGTCAATTATGCAATATCATCAGGCATGTTGCTGATATATGATACGGCTGGGATTGGCACCCATCTAGTCATTTGGCTTCAGAATTCACTTTGTTTTTGACCCTGGTACTATCTATGCAGCCTGCCAGTACTCTTAGTTGAATAGCATTAGTTTTTGTAATTTTGTAAAGGTCTTCTCATTTTTGTCATTTTATGATGAACCAGTAGTACCTCCCTTATGGTCTACAGTAGATCAGAATGGACATTTGGGGATTGTTGCCTTGACTTCCAGCACTGGTAGCTTTTCATGCTAGAGGAATAGAGCAGGGTGGGTGATAACACAATCAGCAACTAGCAAGCTATGTGCTTTTGCGAGTTGTGCTTCTACAGAAATAGTGTGTGACTGCATGGCAAATCTCTAAGCAAGCAAATCTTCCTTTAAGCATGTTTGCTTAGCATCTTCTTATACCTTAGATAAAGCACAGGTTAGTCATCTTCACATATCTCTCTCTTCACTTTGAACATCTGTTGGCATTCATTAAGCTACGTTTGGAGTTAGGAAAATATCCTTTACTGAACCATCAAAGTGACATCTTCTTATCAGGTGAGAAGGCCTAGTAGTACCTCCTCTGTCCTTATCTTTAGGCATTATGCCTACTTGTACAGTTCACTTTATTCAGTGCTGGGGGTTGATCCCAGGGCCTTGCACATGCTGGGCAAATATTCTATCACTGAGCTATACTCCCAGCCCTCCTTGCAAATTTCTGAGTGTTTATAGGAGGATAAGTGTGCAAGGTGAACATACCAGCTGTAGCCTTCCTGTTCCTTAGATCCATACAGTAGAGACTTCACATGTTCTCTGCATACTCTAAATGTCCCTAGTACCATAGCTAGAATCTTTTCATCTCCAGTGATGAGGAGGGCTAGTGAGACCCAATTCATTGGTATAGTGGCTCACTACTGCTTTGGTTTGCAAGCAATTCAGTTCTCAGACAGAAGTGATTGGCAAAGTCATGCTTTTGTTGGCTAACTACACATTGGGTGGGGAATAGGACTGCAGATATCTTCCCTACACAAGCAGGAATGTGGCCTTTTCCCCCAGACTCATGACATAAATGAAATTTAAGAAGTGAGGTACCACTGTATTTGAATTATTCACAATTTATCATTATTAATGAATTGATCAAGTCAATGTGAAAAATAGATCCAAACACTGAACAAGTAAATGTATACAGTAATTAGGCATCAGCAAATCCTAGGCCATTTGTCTGTGGTTTAATCTTAAAATAGCTATTTTGCTTGACTCAGGCTGTTAATGTCAGTGGGTAAGTAACTCTTTCTGATCCAGGGCTGTAATATTTTATGTACAATATGAATTGTAGAAAAATCTGCCCCTGTTTTTGAAGGCTGGGGCTTCCATGGAACACAGGTGTTTTCCTTATAAGGGATGAGACCCTCCCTACTGAAACTCCAACCCTTTTCCTGTCTGCTCCTATTACAGTGCTACAAATTCCCCTCATGATTTCTGTGTGTTTGACCATTATTTAAAGATAACTATAGGCTGGATTATATGCCTCATGTATAGAGAAGTGCCATACACCCAGGGGACATCTGAAACTCAGATAGTACTGATCGCTGTATTTACTATTTTTTTCTGTACATATATACTTATGATAAGCTCTAATTTGCACATTAGGTACAAAATATATTAATAGCTAATGATAACATAAACCAACAATAGCAATTCACTGAAACAAATATGTTCTCTCACTCTCTGTTCATCAAAATATCTTATACTTCTACCTTTTTCTCAGAGGAAGCACGTCATACCATCTTTTTGGCATATCCAAGTTGCCAGGGATGCTATTTTTGCATTTTGGGGTCATTGCTAAATAAAATAAGGGTTATTGAACACAAACATTACAACAGTTGATCTGATAACCAAGAGGTGGCTACTAAATGGTTAACAAATAGGTATCACTGGATGAAGGAATGAGGCCATCTCAGATGGTGCAAGATTTCAGTACATTAATCAGAATGATGTGCAATTTAAAACTTTTTGAATTTTTATCTTTGGAATTTTCCATGTAACATTTTTGGAACAAAGTTGTCTGTTGGTAGCTGAAATTGCAGAAAACAAAACTGGGTAATTCTATTGCATTTCACATTATTGTGCTTTGCAGATATTGTATTTTTCATAGATTGAAGCTCGTGGCAGCCCCATAACCAACAAGTCTATTGGCACCATTTCCCCAAAAGCTTGGATTATTATTAGTAATAGGGAAGTTTTAAAAATTAAGGTGCACAGGTGTTTTTAGTCATAATGCTGGTGCACACTCAAGAGACTGTGACATAGTGTAAACATAACTTTTACATGTCTCAGGTAACCAAAAATTTCTTGTTTCTCACTTTATTGTGATTTTTTAAGTTGCAGTGGTATAGAACCAAACTTGGGGAATTCCTACCAAACCAAGACAGATCATGACCAATGCTCTCAACACACACACACACACACACACACACACACACACACACACACACACTTACACACACACACATACTGTCTTAGTTACTTTTTACTTGTTGCTGAGACAAAATAGCTGACACCAAAATTAGGGAAGGAAAGGTTTATTTCTTACAGTTTCTCGGGAGTTTCAGTCCATACTCAGTTGGTGCCAAGGCAACATGGCGTGGCGGGGCTGCCATTCATGGCGGCCGCCAAAACAGCAAGTGCACTGGCAAGAGAGAGAGAGAGGGCAGAAGTGCAAGAGAGGGGAAGACCCACCCCCCTTACACTGAATCTCAGCACCACCCCTAGGGGGGTGCAGCACTCACATCACCATCAAAAGTATATGAGGACTTGGGGGTACATAGTATCACCCATTACATTCCACCCCTGAACCCCCAAGGACTCTTGTACTTTTGATGGTGATATGAGTGCTGCTCTTGCCCAGGGGTGGAGCTGAGATACAGTGTAAGGGAGGCGGGTCTTCTCCTCTCTTGCACTTTTGCCCTCTCTCTCTCTTCCTGTGCACTTGCTGTTTTGGCAGCTGCCATGAATGGCAACCCCATGATGTCATGTTACCTTGCAGCCAACTGAGTATAGACTGAAACTCCTGAGAAACTATAAGAAATAAAGCTTTCCTTCCCTAATTTTGGGCGTCAGGTATTTCGTCTCGGCAACGAGTAAAAAGTAACTAAGACAGAATTTGGTACCAGGAATGGGGTCATTGCTGTGACTCTATCTGACCATGTGGTTCAAGAGCCTTTGGAAATGGCTTATGGGAAGAGTTTGGAAAGGTTCAGAGATGTTACCTACACACATAGAGCTGGAACAGTTTAGGTTGTTCTGTATGGGAGATTCTGGTCAGAGCCCAGGAGACCAGAAGGCTGATAGGAAGCCTGCCAGTAAGGACAGTCTCGGGAGGTTTCTGCTGGGAAGGACTGCATTGGGTGTTGGACTCCACACGATGTGTGTTATGGCTTGGCAGAAAGTTTGTCTGTGTTCTGCCCGTGCCCAGAGACTTTGCCTGTGATGGATTAATTAATCTCACAAAGGAAATTTCAAGGCAGCAAAATGTTGAAGTGATGGCCTGGCTATTGTTGGGGGCTTTTAACCAGATTTATGTTGGGAATCAAGAGCAAAGAACCCATCATGGTGACATCAGCAGAAGAGGACTTTAATAATCAAGTAGATAAGATGACCTGTTCTGTGGATAGTGGCTAACCTTCTTCTTCAGCAACCCCAGTCATTGCCCAATGGGCCCATGAACAGAGTGGCCATGGGGGCAGGGATGGTGGTTATGCATGGGCTCAGCAACATGGACTCCCACCCACCAAGGCTAATCTCACTACAGCCACTGCTGAATGCCCAATATGCCAGCAGCAGAGGCCAACACTGAGTCCTAATTATGCCACCATTCCCTGGGGTGATCAGCCTGTGATCTGGTGGCAGGTTGATTATATTGGGCCACTTCCACCATGGAAGGGACTGCACTTTGTCCTCACTGGTATAGACACATAGTCTGGATATGGATTTGCCTTTGCTGCTTGTAAGGCTTCTGCCAAAACTACCATCTGTGGACTCACAGAATGCCTTATCCACTGTCATGGAGTTCCACATAGCATTGCCTCTGACCAGGGCACACATTTTTCAGCCAAAGAAGTGAGGCAATGGGCTCATGCTCATGGAATTCACTGGTCTTACCATGTTCCTCACCATCCAGAAGCAGCTGGATTGATTGAAAGGTGGAATGGTCTTTTGAAGGTGCAGTTAAGGCACCAGCTAGGTAGCAATAGCTTGCATGACTGGGCTAAGGTACTTCAGAAGGTTGTATATGCTTTGAATCAGCATTCACTATATGGTACTGTGTCTCCCATAGACAGGATTCATGGGTCCAGGAATCAAGGGGTGGAAGTAGGAATGGTACCACTCACCATTACCCCTAGTGATCCACTAGCAAAATTTTTGCTTCCTGTCCCCACAACCTTATGTTCTGCTGGTTTAGAAGTTTTGGTCCCAGAAGGGGGAAGGCTTATACCAGGAAGTACAACAATGATACCATTGAACTGGAAGCTAAGACTTCCCCCTGGTCACTTTGGTCTCCTCATGCCTCTGAGGAACCAAGTAAAAAAGAGAGTTGCAGTATTGTCAGGGGTGATTGACCCAGACTGTCAAGGGGAAATTAGACTACTATTCCACAATGGAGGAAAGGGAGAATATACATGGAATGCAGGAGATCCCTTAGGGTGCCTCTTAGTATTACCATGTCCTGTTATTAAAGTCAATGGGACATTACAACAACCTAATATAGGCAGAATGACAAATGGCTCAGAGCCTTCGGGAAAGAAGGTATGAGTCGCTCCCCCAGGGAAAGAACCAAGACCTGCTGAGGTGCTTGCTGAAGGCCAAGGGAATACAGAATGGGTAGTGGAAGAAGGTAGTTCTAGATACCAGCTATAACCCCATGATCAGCTACAGAAAAGAGGATTACAATCATACTATGTCTTCTCTAATATGGTTCTAATGTAATATAATGTTGATTATGGATTGTTAAACTGAAATGATAACAATAAGCATCACCCAAGGAAAATTCACCTATTCTGGTGGGGGAATTCTTATGTATCTGTTTGTATGCAGGATAGTTATAATATGTTATGTGTAATTATAAACA
Organism: Dasyprocta punctata; assembly: GCA_004363535.1. Classification (NCBI taxonomy): domain Eukaryota; kingdom Metazoa; phylum Chordata; class Mammalia; order Rodentia; family Dasyproctidae; genus Dasyprocta; species Dasyprocta punctata. The sequence continues at coordinate 13,866 of RJWM01020003.1, forward strand.
TGTATTCATATCTGGAGACTGATTTAAAGAAATATGTCTGGTTGCCAAGTTCACAAGGGGTGGATTGTTATGTTTTATACATTGTGTCAACTTGAGAAGTCTAGAAGCTTAATTAACTAACTCAACAGCTCTACATCCTAGGGTGTAGATCACAAGCAGCTACCTGTTCATTGTGTCAATTTGAGAAGGTCAGAAGTTTAACTGAGAGACTCAGCATGGAGCCAGGGTTCTTACTTTGTAAACATCCTCAGCCTGTGCAAGAGCAGGGCAGGCAGATGGTGTGAGGACTATCTCCACCCCAGGGGAGCAGCCTACATAGTATAAAAGGTGAATGAGGAGGGACTGATCGCTGCTTCTTCAGAGGAGCTCCAGTCTTCGCCTTCAGCTTGGATGTCATCTACTGGCTTCCGGGATAGACTGTTCAGCTTCATTTCATCATAGACTCTTCAGCCTTCGTCGTAGACTCTTCAGCCTTCGTCGTAGACTCTTCAGCCTTCCATCATAGATTCTTCAGTGTTCTGTCATAGACCCATCAGCCTCCTGATATGGGCTTGCATAGGACACTGCAGTAAGCTCCAGCCCTTGGGCTGGAGCCTTCCCCCTCCAGCTTGCAGACACCCTTTGCATGCCCCTATATTCAACTTTGTGGCTGACCATCGTAAGGCAATCTTGTTATTTCTTATACAGTTGTATATTTTGTATAATATCTGTTTCTCTAGTAAACCCTAACTGATACACATACCAAAATACTTATCAACTGAAATGGTTTTTAAATTTTTTCTTTTGCTTGAGACAGTGAATGATGTATAAAAGATCAATACATGTCTGTTGAATTAATAAATGAATGGGTAAATGACTGTGTTGTGGCTGAAATATAACCATCTTCACAAAGATGTCTATGCCCCAACCTCTAGAACATGCAAATTCTACTTCTACAACAAAAGATACTTTGCATCTACGATTAAATGAAGGATCTTGAAATGAGAGGTTTTTCTAGATCATCTAGGTGGCCCTCATGCAATTGCAAGTTCCTTATAAAGAGAAGTGAACATAGTAGAAGATATGATGATGAGGCAGGAGGTGTGAGGAAGGAATCGTGATCTAAGCAACGCAGGTGACCGGGAGGAGCAGGCAAAGGCAAGACAACAGATGCTCCTACTAAGAGTGCAGAGAGAGAGACAGAGACTTGGAGATACCTGTTTTCAACCTGTAAAACTCACTTCAGATTTCTAACTTCCAGAACTGCAAGAGAATAAATGTATGTTATTTTAAGCCCCTACATTTGTGGTAATTTGTTACAGCACCATTAGGAAGCTATTATGGGCTGGATGAGCACACAAATGAATTACACATGTGCCTTTGCTATAATGCTCATTTGCCCATGTTGTTTGCCCCTCCTCTGTTGTTGGCCTCCCCACATTCTCTCTATCTTCATCCTTCAAGACTCAGCTCAGAGGGGACTTTCTTATTCACTACTGCTAGTGGTTTCTTTTCTGTCTGGCTTTCTGTTTCTGCCATGCTCCTCTGTAAGCCTGCAATGAATACCTGTTGAATTGTTCAAATCTAGAAATAACCCCCCTCTCATTTCTATTTAGGTAAAACTGTAGCTTCCAGCATAGTTTTCTATATTCTTCACTGGGTAATAATTGATTGAATATTTCTCTAACCTCCTGTGAAGAAGATGTTTAGCATAGCAAGTCTGAGAATTCCATTCTAACAAAGGCCTTCTTGGAGGAAAGATAGAAACTTGGATTCAGAGAAGAGTTCTTACCATTCCCAGAACTGGTAAGTGGACACTGTGCATAAAAGGGACAAACTACAAGGTTTATGCTGAACTCTTGCCTCCTGCTGGAGATCTGCCATTTTGGTATGTGTTAGGCAGTGCCTGCAAGCCAAATCCCGGGGAAAACATGGATACTGAGTCTCTAATGAGTGATGAGCTCCCTTGGTAGACAATATTTCACTTCTGCTGCATAAATCCTTGCTGTGGGAAGTGGGGGCATCCTGTGTGACCTTATGACTTCCTGGGGAAAAGGTCCTTGCAGACTTGCACTTGATTTCCTCTGGATATTGTTCCATGTATTTTCTCCTGCTGCTGAGTGTTCTTTGTATTCTTTCACTGTAGTAACATTTATCCATGATTACTAGGTTATCTTGAATTTTACGAGGCCCTCTATGAATTATCTTGGGGATCCAGACACATCTGTACTACCTAGATGGAGATCATATTTTGGGTATTCACCCACTAACCAGCACAGGGTGCACAGGCGTCACTCTGGTTTCTTCCTTATTTGTTTAAAGTGTTTAAAGAGCTACTGTTAAGGGGAGAAAGTTTGATCCCTGGAAGTATTATAGCTGAAGGAGAGATACATTGAAAAATTGTATGTGTCTGACCTCTTGTGTACCTATGAGAGGAATCAATATAAAGGGTAGAACAAGCTCAGTCCTCACATTATGTCCAAACAAGTCATGCATATTCACGCTTCCATATTTTTGCTTATATGGTTCTTCTGTTGAAATGTTTTTCTCTTTTGGTTTCAATTCCAGAATGACCACCAGAGCAGACTTTGTGAGTTTGCCTGTATTTAGAACCAATTACCAACCATTTACAAAGAATTCCTAATCTTAGGTTAAGGTAGCATTTTGAACACTTGCTTGTTACAGACCATTAATGGATCAAATTTTCTTCCATGGCTTAAAAGTCTGAGAAATTGAGGTCACTGAAGATTCTGAGCAACTAGAAAGCACTGGGAAGCTTCCGTGAAGGAAGCCCAATGTACCTGGGAGACACCATCACCTCCTCAGCAGAAAAATTTAAGTTGTAGTGAAGGGATTAAAAGCTTATGAGACTGAACACAGAAATGAAATGTTGAGCTGATTTTAGATGAAACAGGACATATTTTTGCTTCTGTTCTTTCCAACTCATTATATTATCTCCCACAAGTTCAACAAATTAAAACCTAGCTTGTTTCCATCTCATTAGGGATCAACTTGCATGAATTATAGCTTTGCATTATTCAAGACTTGTGTTTAATTACAAACGTTGCATGAAAAAAGCAAAGAAGAAACATAAGAAGTAGCCCTTACCTTCATACTCTTTATGATGGTTTCAAGTTTTGCTTTATTACCAAAGTATAGAAAATATTTTAGGGATAAAAGCCACTGAAAAATGAAGAAAATTTTTCCAGAGTTTACAGCTTTGTCCCCAACTGAGACCTATTCCTAGCTTCTTTGGGCATTTTCAAGTCCCACTTGCTTCTGGAGGCCCAGTGAACTGCAGTGGGAAGCAGAATATGGAAGTGAAACAAACTAGAACTTCAAAATCACCTGGGCTTGATCTCACTCCTGTTGTACTCCTACTCTCTGATGAGTGCTGCGCTACTTCATTTGATCCTCTCAACAAGCCCATAGAAGATAGACTGGTATTTCAACCAACACATGTGGAATTTAGGCCCAAGAAAGCAAAAGGACTTTCTATTAGACTTGTGAAGCAGAGATGCCCATAACGAAACCTAGGTCTCTCTGCCTGAAATCAAGCTTACCGATTGATACGGGTCATAGAAGACAGGTGGTGTCACATGTTCTTTGGGTTCAGCTCCCTCTTGTTTGCATGGTGAATCACAATAGATTCATCCCATTACCTCATCTCTGGTATCCCTACCCTCCCTATTTCAATGTTATCTCTAACCCTCTAGAATTGGCCTTATCAATGAAGAGAAAGTGGAGGGAAGAAAGGGGGAAGGAGAGAAGAAGGAGGGATGGGGAGAGAGAGAGAGAGAGGGAGAAAGAGAGAGAGATACCCTACTTTTTTTCTGAAAAAAATTATTTTGTTAGTACATGTTTGCAGTATACAGTCATCTTGGTGAATGGTTACTTGTGCTTGTTACAGCTATTTTTTTCTAATCCCCTTCCCTCCCTCTCCCCCTCCTCCTGTGATTTCCCCACAATATTTTACATACATGTCAATATTATTTGTTTTAACTCATGTTACGGAATATAATGTTTACGTTGACTGGCATTATTAGGATCCTGTACATGGCCCATCTTTATTCCTCTCATTTCTCCTTCCCCTCTTTCTCACCCCTCATCCTTGTTCCCTTGGACCGCTTCCCTATTGGATTAGATATGTCCCCTTGTCTCTTTCAATCTACCCTTTATTGTTTTCTTTTGTAATTTGTCTCACTCAAATGAGAGATACTATATGGTATTTAAGCTTGTGTGCCTGATTTATTTCACTCAGTATTATATTTTCCAGGTGCATCTATTTTCCTACAAATACCTCAAATTTGTCGTTCTTTATAGCTGGGTAATATTTCATATATATAGACACTACGTTTTGCTTATCTAGTCATCTATAGATGGGTATACAGGCTGCTTCCAGGACTTAGCCATTATGAATTGTGCTGCTGTAAACATTGGTACATGTGTGTCACTGTATTATGATGACTTAAGCTATTTGAGGAAGATACCTAGCAGAGGAATAGCTGGGTCATATGGAATTTCTAATTTTAGTTCCTTAAGAAATCTCTGATGGTTGTACTAGTTTACATTTCCACCAACAATGCAGGAGGTTTCATTTTTCACCACAGCTTCATCAATATTTGTTATTGTTTGCTTTCTTCATGATTGCCATTCTTTCCAGAGTAAGATGGAATTTTAACTTTGTTTTAATTTGCGTTTCTCTAATGTCCATGGATGTTGAACACTTTTGCATACGTTTGTTAACCATTTGTATTTCTTCCTCTGTGATGTGTCTGTTCATTTCTTAACTGGGTCTTTAATTCTAGCTGATTTAATTTTTTTTGAGTTCTTCGTATATTCCAGATACTAATCCTCTGTCTGAGGAGTAGTTGGTAAAAAATTTTTTTCCATTCTGTAGGTTGTATATTCACTCTATTAATTGATTCTTTTTCGTATAGAAAACTGTTCAGTCTGATATCCCATTTGTTGATTCTTGCTGCTATTTCTTATGTGATTGAGGTTCTGGTTAGAAAATTCTTTTCTATATCTTCGTCTTCAAGTGTTTTACCTATTTTATCTTCCAGTAGATTTACTGTTTCTGTTTTAATGTTTAGATCTTTGATCCACTTTGATTTTAATTTAGTACTTGGTGAGAGGTAAGGGCCCAGTTTAATTTCCTATAAACAGATAACCGGTTTTTCCAATATCACTTGTTGAACAGGCCGTCTTTCCTCCAACATATGCATTTGGACACTTTGTCTGGGGGTGTTTCTGTATCTTCTATTCTGTTTCATTGATCCAAGTGTTTGTTTTTGGTTCAGTACCATGTTGTTTTTATCACGACTGCTTTGTAGTATAGCTTGAAGTCTGTTACTGCTATGCTGCCTACTTTGTTACGATTGCCCAAAATTACTTTTGCTATTCGAAGCCTCTTTTGACTCCATATGAATTTGAAGATTGTTTTCTCTAGATCTGTAAAGTATACTGTTGGTATTTTCAGTGGGACTGCATTGAATCTGCATAAAAGTTTTGGAAGTATGACTATTTTGACAATATTGTTTCTACTTCTTCAGAAGCAAAGGGCAGCTTTCTATTTTCTGATGTCCTTTTCAATCTCTTTCTTCAGAGTACTGTAGTTTATTTTGTAGAGGTCTTTTACTTTCTTGTTTAGGTTAATCCCTAGATATCTGATCTTTCTTGAAGTCACTGTGAATGGCATTATTTTCAGAATTTCCTTCTTATCCAGTTCAGTGTTGTACACAAATGCTAATGATTTTTTTTTGTGTTAGTATTGTAACATGCTGGTTTGCTGAAATTGGTTACTAATTTAAGGTTCTTTTGGTGGGGTTTTTTGGGTCTTCTATATAGAGTATCATATCACCTGCAAATAGTGATAATTTCAGTTCTTTCTTTTAAAGCAAACTTCTTTGTACTTAGGAGGTAATGAAAATTAGTAAACTCTCTCAACCTTGGGGAATTTATCCTCACCCTATAGAATCTCAGCCTACTGAGAATAAAAAATACTGCATGTACAAAAAATCATTTTATGTCCTTCAATGTACTTTAAGTGGGACTTTATGTATTTCATATACCAGCAGTATTTGAGATTGTCCCTTCTAGGACCAAACACTTCACCTTACGCTACTATCCACATTCCTCCTTAGTTTCTTGAGATTCCTGAGAAACAGGAATAATTATCTTTGTGGCTACTGTGCTAGCAATGTTACTCCTTCGGATTTTGCAGTTCTTTTTTGAAAAGACTCCAAACCTGCAGGAAAATTTCTTTTCTATACTGTATCAGCACCCAACTAACTAAATAAGGCAGGAGAAACACAGAAAAACCATGATTCTACCTTGAAGGAATAGTTCTCTTTAAACACCCTCAGGGCTGGGGATACAGCTCAATGGCACAACACCTTCCTGCCAAGTGCAAGGTCCTGAATTTGATTCCTAGTACAAAAACAAACAAACAAACAAAAAACAAACAAACAAAGAAACACACACACAAACACACACACACACAAAAGGTTTTAAATACCCTCAATGGAGTCCAATAGTCTGTGTGACTCTCCCTACACTATCACTTTCTCACTCTCTGAGCAATTGACATTACCCTTCTGTCTTCCAAACTCAGACAAAGGCTCACTCATCCTCACTCTCAGGGAATGCATGATTACAGGTTAAAAAATGCTAAGAGAAGGATTGAAACATGTTTCTACCCCCATACCTGCTGACCAATCAGTGTCTGTACCTCTACTTCTGCCTTATTTCCAAGCACTGTAGGTAAATTCTCTGAACCACATTTATTAAGCATATACTCTTTTCTACTCAGGCACATGGCTACAGTAATTCTCAATCCCCTCTGCATCCTCATTTCCCTACTATACTAGATTATTCCCATAAGCACGGAAACATGCTAATATTTCTCTCATCTTAAAACCTAGTGTTGCTCTCATTTTCCTTTCCCAAACTGCTCTACTTTTTACACTTGTTTACAGCAAAACTCCTTAAAACAGTTGTCTACTCTTGCTTTTTCCAAATTCTTTTCTTCCTTTTCTCTCTAAATCATATTCTAGGCATCTATCTTCTACCACTTTCTAAGGAAATTGCTCTTGATACAATCTACCATTTCTTTCATGCTGTGAAATCTTGTGGTCATTTTTCACTGCACTTTTTATACTACAAGTAGCTCTTGAAAAAGCTTTTTGTTCTTCTCCTTCTCCCAACTATTATTTTTCAAATGTTTCTTCCAGGATAACATAGACATTAGTCAGGGTCTTGGCAGATAGAGAGGAAATTTCAGGCAGCAATTTTTAAAGAGATATGGCTTTAAATGGAATATTTAGGGAAGGGTGATAGGATAAAGGCAGGAGTTTGGTGTACACAGAGAAAACTAACCCCAGTAAGCTCTTAACACTCATAGGCTCAAGGAGTGTATGGTGGAAATGCTGTTTCCTGAACTGAGTTGAGAGTTGGAGCCAAAGAAGCAGGGATGTGGGCAACAGGAGTGGGCATGGAGTGAAATAGTGCCTGCCAGAAACTTGTGAAAAAAGATTCACCAAACCAAAAGGAAGGCAGGGAATAACAATTCTCCCACAATGGATGAAGCAGGGTAGCCTTTCAGGGCACATCACAGTTGGAAAGGACCAAGCAAGAATCCAGGATGGTGGTTGAAAGCAGAGTAGACAATACATCACACTTTCTGCTTCTCCTTTTGTGACTGGTTGTTCCTTCTATCATCCAATACTAAATCATCTTTACTTCTAAAAGTTGGACTCCCAGTTCTTAACTCTCAGTCTTCTTCTCTTTATCTACATCTTAGATGATACAGTTCAGTCTCAAACCTTTAAATACCTTATGCATTCTGAGGACTGTCTGCATTTATTTACCCATCTGGACTTGTCCTCTGAAACCTACTCTTATATATTCAATATCCTGCTTATCATCTGCCCTTGAGTATCTACCAGGCAACTCCTATACACCATGTCTAAGGTTAACTGCTGAGAGTGCCCCCAAATCTGGTCCTCCCACAGTCTTCTCCAACACCATTAGAAACTTGGTCTTTCTAGTTGCTAGGCCAACAATCTTGAAATCATTTTAGCTTAGATTTTCCCTCACATCAAACATCAAATTTTTCAGCAAGTAATTTTTGCTCTACCTTCAAAACAGTTCAAAAATTTAAAACTGCTCATGACTCAACCACTGACTCCCTTGGTCAACTGCTGACATCCTTGGCCAAGCCACTATTTGCAGCTGCACAGATGATCACATTGCCTCTGTACTGGACACTCAGATGTGCCACCCAGATCCTTGCCCCTCAGAATCGAAGCACACTTCCTCAGCAGCTGGCTGAAGGCTATTAATGAATTTCTCTTTGGGAATTGTCCTCCACTGAAGACAGCTGACCAGTTCAAGTCATACCTGCATCTTAGAGTCAGCAAGCACCAGTGCTCAGTCAACCCCCGAGGTTAGCAAGGCCTTGTCTCAGGTTGGTAATGACCTTAAAAGGCCTTCCAAACATTAAAGCCTGGATGATCACAGGAGGACTTTTTGCAGTTGCATCTCCTCTGCCACATCCTACTTTCTTCTCATCCCACATATGTCCCTCCCTTCCAATGTAATCTCTAGTCAAGTTTCTACATACAAATCTCCATCTCAGGTCTGGCAGTGGAACAGATTTAACACAGCCTCCTCAGTGACCCCTTTGCTATCCTTCTTGTCCACTCCTAGTCTATCCCTAAATATTGCAGTAAGCAAACAGCATGGTAGTTCTGCAAAAGGTTAAAAATAGAGTCACCATCTGGTGCAGCAATTACATTTCTGGTTGTCCCAATGAAAAGAAACGAAAGGGTCTTGAAAAGAAAAGAATTGCACACCAACATTCACTGCAGCATTTTTCACAGTAGCCAAAGGTGGAAACAATCCAAAGTGTACATTCATGGTTGAAGCAAATGCACAATATTCATACCACAGATATTATTCAGCTTTTAAAAGGAAGGAACTTTTGACACATGCTCTAACATGGATGAACTTTGCAAACTTTCTGCTAGGAGAAATAAGCTGGAAACAAAAGGATGGATACTGTATGATCCCACATACATGAGTTTCCTAGAGGAATTAACTTCATAGAGACAGAAAGTAGAATGGTGGTTGGTGGATTTGGAGGAGGACAGACTGGGGAGTTAGTGCTTAGGAGGTGTAGAGTTTCAGAGTTTGTAAGATGAAGAGTTTAGGAAAGGGATGGTGGTAATGAACTGTTCCACCATGTGACTATGCTTCATGCCACAGATCTATACACCTAACCATGGTGAAGGTGGTAAATTTTGTTTTCTGTATTTGACCACAATTTAAAAAGATTTAAGTTCTATCATGACACCCCTGATCAAAACTCACTGATCTCCTTTTAGTCAGAATAAGTCCAAAGTCCTTATGCTCAGGTGCTCAGTAATCTGCGAGCCCACTCTCTTAGCCCCCAACACTGTAGGTACAGGTGAACTGGCCTTTGCTGTTTCCTCTGCCAGGGATCCTCTCTCCTGCAGTGCACTCAAGGCTTCCTCATCACATTCTTCAAACCCTAGCTAGAATCCACTGTCCTTTGAACCTTCCCGATGCTTCTATGGAGTTATAGCACTCCCGTCTCTAGGACTTCCTCATCTACATTCCCAATGTCACTGATTTCCAGAAAAGGCAGTAGTATTTTACAGACTTCAACATCTATTTATTTTAATTATTGCGAGCTTCCTCTGTCCCTAGTAGAATATCCTTTGGCAAATGAGCATTTTTGTCTGTCCTTCACTGCCATATTTTCAGGCCTGGAAGAATGACCTGTATGTAGTAAGTGATCAATAAATATTGTAGAATGAAAATGTTAGGAGATGAATCTGTATTCTGTTAATGGCAAATAATTTGTCCCTCCCCCATGTTTAGGAGAGTCAAATTTAAACTCTCTCTCTCTCTCTCTCTCTCTCTCTCTCTATTTTGGAACATGCTTTCATTCCATTGACTTTTCATACTGAAAGAATTTAATAAACAAGTATTAGTGCTTGATAGGGATCCTGACTAGGAGGACAAATATTTCTGTGAGTCAGTTGAAGTTGCTCTTTGATTGTACTTTGTGGAACTTCAAGAACAAAGCCTTGAGATATGTGTCCCACGTCCCACTTTAAGGTGCACTAGGTTTAAGTTCAGAGAAAGGAAGACAGAAAGTAGAATGGTGAGGGATGTATTCAACAACAGGGCAAGGTTCTCAAATGGGTGATCCAAATAGTTCTTCTCTGTGGGACAGAGAGGAGGATGGAGTTGTGATATTTAATTTACAGGGATGGAAGACTTCTGCTGCTATCCCTGGCCACTGCTAGACAACAAATCTAATTTTTATCCAAGTATTCAGCAAACCTGAGAGGAAAAGGGACTGCCATTCATTAAAAATCACCCTAGCCTGTCTTTAAGAATGAAATTCAGTAAAAGGATCTGCTGAAGATTGTGGCATGATTTCAACTTATGATATATCTTTGGAGCTTTAGGCTGAAAGGAGAGGGGAGGATGAATTATTTATTTTAACTCCAAGTTATTGGACCATTTATCAAAATAAATGTAAAGTCATGATTCATTATGCATTCCAGTTTACTCCATGTGAAGGTGTTAATGGGTTTCCTTGGTCTCCCAGAGTTTTTTAGTTCTGTTAACTGCCATGCTTAGCCCCTTTCTGAATGGATACTCAGACCTTTAAAACCTTGGTTGCAGACTCGTGTAGAATTTTTAAACTGAACTGCATATAGATGGGGAGAAGATTTTTGAGTATGTTGAGTGATAAAATCTATTTTACTCCAAATGTGTCCATTTATAGCCTTTTTTCCCTCAAATTCAGACAGAGGACAAATTAATCTTCAGGATTTTTTGTTTTAACGAATGAAAATGATCACTTAATTTATCAGCGTTCCAGACCTTTCTGCTCTAGTCAATACAGATGAACAAAGGCAGTGAAGATAATGAACAAATCCATCAAACCCCAAAGAATCCTGTGTCCCTCAGGATTCCCTTCCTCACACTCCTCCTCCCTTTCCTAGGTTCCTAGGCAACCACTGATCTGCTTTTTGTCATTATAAACAATGAATTTTTAAAATGCAGTCATGCAGTATATACTTCTTTTGTTTGGATTCTTTCACTCAGCATAACTATTTTGAGATCTGTCCACCTTGCTGGGTGTAACAACAGTCCATTTCCCTTTGTTATAAGTGGTATCTTATTGTATGGATATAACATATTTGTCTATCTATTCAAATGCCAATGGACATTCAGGTTGTATCCAGTGTTTGCTTATTACAAATATAGTAGCTCCGGACATTTATGTGGGCACACACTTTCATTTACTTGGGGAAAATATCTGAGTAGTATGGTTGTCTCCTATGACAGGTAAATTCTCATCTTCTTAAGAAACGGTGTTTTCCAACAATTGTTCATGGCTATCAGCTGTGCCGCCGTTCTGAGGAGGTGGGCCAGGGTCATCAAGGGTGGGTATCCTCCTTATGGGTGGGGGATTGGAGTTCTGGCTTCCCCATGTGGGTGATGGTGTGAGTCCTGACTCTATACCAGGCCACCCCAGTGGGCAGGTGTAGAGGGACCTTGTCTCTGGTGGGTGGGGAGAGAACCAGGTTCCCCCATGGCCCCCACTGACGTAAGGCAGACTGTTGCATATATTAAGTTTGGCAGGGATGAAAGTTCCAGCCCCCTCTTGGGCTTCTTGGATAAGTAGAATGAGGGAGGGGCCCTTCTTTACAACCTTCAAGGGTGGGAGTCTGGGCTCCCTTGTCAGCTTTTGCTGATGGGGTGGGGGCTCAGTTCTTTCTGTGATGTTTGCCTGGAGCACAGAAGTTATTGTCTAAAAGTCTTCTGTCTCACCAACCTGCCTCTTTTTTAGGGTCTTGGTTGGAGAGAACAGGCTTTGGTGGTGGTGGTGGGGTGTTTGAGTTGTGCCTACTGGACACCTGAGTTGCCACGTTCTGCTCTAGGTCTGAGATAAATGAGGTAGAAAGAAAACCCCAGGAACTCACTTTCTGCTATGTCCCAGGTCCTGTGGTTTTCTTCCTACCCCCACCTTTCATTGTTTTTGTGTCTGTCTTATACAGGTCAGCCTTGGTGTCTGTGGGTTCTACATCAGCACATTCAGCTAACTGCAGATCTAAAATGGTAGAAAAAGAGGTTTGTGCTAAACATGCACAGATTTTCTTACTATTCCCTAACAGTATAATTAAAGAACTATTTACATAGCATTTACATCGTACTGTATTAGATAGTAAAAGCAATCTAGAGTTTATTCAAAGTGTATGGGAGGATTACATATATTCTTTACAAATACTACACCATTTTACATAAGGAACTTGAACATCTGGAGATTTTTGTACATTTCGGGTCTAGGAACCTACCCTCTATGGATAAAGGGGACGGGTGGGTAAGGCCCAGAGTTTTCCATTGTATGTAGTGGGAGGTTATATAGGGAAAATCATATGTTCATATTCTAGGAAGTAGAAGACCCAATAGTATTGTTTTAAAATTGTATCTTTAAATTTTAATTGACAAATAATAGTATATATTTATGAGGTACAATGTGTTATGTAGGATATATATATATATGTATATGTATATGGCATAAGGATTAAATCAAGATAATTAACATATCTATCACCTTACCTACTTATTACTTTTGTGGGGAGATCATTTAAAATCTACTGTTTTGGCAGTCTTGAAATATACAGTATATTATTAACTATAGTAATCATATTGTGAGCAATACAAATTTTTATTGTTTCTTACTAGTACACAGAACCACAATTGATTTTTAAAATATTGATCACACATCCTGTAGCCTTGCTAAACACACTGATTAATTCTCAGGACACTTTTGTGGAAACAGTGGAATTTTTCATGTAAATTACCACTTTGGCTGTGAGTGAAGAAGGTTTTATTTCTTCCTTTTCAGTCTAGATGGCTTTTATTTCTTTCTCTTCTTTCCCTGGTTACATTTACTAAGTGTTGACTACAATACAATGTTGGATAAAAGTGCCGAGAGCAGACATCCTTGTCTCACGCATGATAATGGGAAAAACATTCAGTCTTTCATCTTCAAGTATGATGTTAACTGCGGGTTTCTGCAGAGGCCTCTATTATGGTGCAGAAGACTCATTCTATTCCTAGAATTTTTATCAGAAATGGATGTTAGATTTTTCTGTGACTGTTAAGATAATTGTTCTCTTTTAGTCTGCTAATATAGTAAATTGTGATTGATTTTTGAAGGTTAAATCAACCTTGTGTCCTAGGATTAACTCCACTGAGGAATGATGTATTATCCTTTTATAGATAGATCGGATTTGCTATGTTTTCTTATCTTTAGTTTTTATTAATATGCCTTAGTTGTTCATATTAATGGTGTTTGTTGTGGTATTTTCCTTTACACATCACCAGGTACTGATCAAATTCAACTTCTCTTTATTTATTTGCTCTCCCCACTGGTACCCCCTAATTCTCACAATGTTTAGTAATAACGTGATCGAATTCAGCTTTCCTTTATTCATCTACTCTCCCCACTGGTACCCCTTAACCCTCCCAATCTCTAGTGGTCACTACTCTATTATGAGGTAGATTTATTTTTTAGCTTCCATGTAGGAGAGAGAACAAGTGCTAATGACTTGTTTTCTGTGTCTAACTTACTTCATTTAACATGATGTCCCCTGACCCACTCATTTTGCTACTACTGTTTCCCTAAAAATAAGACCTAGATCGAAATCAGCCTTGAAAACTAGAGATCAGAAATGCTAGCCACAATCAGCTTATCCTTATCTTACCTGCCTTACAGAGTAGAAACTGAGGAAGAGAATAGTGATGATAGGATTTCCTTCCTTTTTATGGAAGAGTAATATTGCATACTGTGTGTGTGCCCCATTTTCTTTATCCATTTGTCTGTTGATGGGCCACTAGGATAGGCTTATTCCATATGTTAGCTTGTATGAAATTTGCTGCATTTTAAAATTTTAGTTGCTATACTAATATCCATGCAGACACAGAGCCCAAGGCCCTTACACCTACGATTTCCACTGGAACACTAGAGCCTGTAAAAGGGGCTTTATCAACATATGTGGTTGATTTTTGGATATTGATTTTGTATTCTGCTACTTTGTTGAACTTGCTTATTAGCTCTAACAGTTTGTAAAGATTGCTTAGGATTTTATATGATAATGTCATCTGCAAGTAGAGACAGCTTTACCTCTTGCTTTCTTACATGTTTTTTGCTTGATTGCTTTGGCTAAAACCTCCAAAACAGTGCTGAAAAGAAGAGTTGGGTCTGGATATCCTTGTCTGGTTTCTGATTCTAGAGGGAAAGCCTTTCATGTTCCCCATTAGTTATCCTGATATTTATGGATTTTTCATAGATGCTTTTTATCAGTTGCAAGAGTTGCCTTCTGTGTTTGGTTTGCTGAGTGTTTTTTTTTTCATTAAAAAGAACATGTTCAATTTTGTCAGATGCTTTCTCTGAATATGTTGAGATGATAGTGTACATTTTACTCTGTATTTTTATTAATATTGTGTGCCACATTGACCGTTTTTTGGATATTGAACCAACCACCTTGTTGCATTTCTGGGATAAATTCCATTGGTTCTGGAGGAAGGAAGAGAGAGAGAGAGAGAGAGAGAGAGAGAGAGAGAGAGAATATACATACACACTCTTCAGAAAAAGAAAAATACATATTTCTTCAATGCATGGTGCTACCCTCATATGGGGACCCTAGAGGGTGTTGTACATCTCACAAAATCCACTACACTGCTGGCCTCTAGAGATGAAATTGAAAATGCATGTGCATCGATCTCAATGACCAAGGTTATGTAAGTAGCAGTTTGCCATACTAATAAATGTCTGGAAGTTAATGACCACCACTTTGAGCACCTCTTATAATTGTAGAGGCCAAAGGTAACTTGTACTAATTTCATGATGTCTCAATAAATTTAGTATTAAAATATTTATACAAGCTTTACTTTTCCTAAAGTGTGTATATATTTTTTGGCAAGTAGTTTGTTGTAGTTTGTTGAGGGAGGATTTTAGATCTGCATTCACAAAAGATATTTGTCTGCAGTTTTTCCTTTGTGGAGGTGTTTGAGTTTCGTGTCAGGATAATATTGGTTTTATAGAATGAGTTAGGAACTGTTCAGTTTATTCTATATTTTGCAAGAGTTTGAAGAGAATTAAGTGTAATTTTTTTAAATGGTTGGTGTAATTTAAAAATGAAGCCACCTGGTCTCTAACATCTATTTGTAGGAAGTTTTTGATTATGGATTCAATTTCTTTACTTCTTACATGTCTATTCAGATTTCTACCTTTTTGAATCAGTTTTGGTTGCTCCTGTTTAGAAATTTGTCCATTTCATCTAGTACATTTGATTTGTTGGCATGAAATTTTTCATAGCATTTTCCTGTAGTCTTTTTTAAGTCTCTAGTTACATCTCTTATTTTTTATTTTAATTGATTCTTTTCTTTTTTCTTGGTTAGTCTACTTATGGGTTTGTCCATTTTGATTTTCTCAAAGAACTGTTGATTTTCTATTTTTGTATTCCTTACTTCATTTGTTTATACTTTTATTTACTTTGCTAGCTTGGTTTGGGTTTAGTTTGCTCTTCTTTTTTCTAATTAGGAAGTTAAATGAGCAACTTGTGATATATCTTTTTTAGCATAGCAGTTACAGGTATGTATCCCCAAAAGCACTGTTTTAGCTGAAGCCCATGCTTTAGTGTGTTATGTTCCTTTTTTTGGTCTTAATTAATTTATAAGTACTTTTTATTTTCTTTGATGATATTTTTATTGCTGAAATATTGATTACTTAAGAACTTATTGTTTAATTTCCACATATATGCGAACTCCTGCAACTTTCTTCCAGCACTGATTTCTAATTTCATTCTATTCTGGTCAGTCAGTATGCTTTGTATAACTTAATGTGTTTTTAATTCATTCAAATGTATTTTATGGCCTACTTTATGGACAGTACTCAAGAATGTTCACGTGAGAGGAAGACAGAGTTCTGCGGATGTGTGTTGAATCAGATGGCCTCAGTGTTTGCATCACCTGTTTTCTTGCTGATTTTGCTGTCCAGTTCTTCTTTCTCTACATTATTGGAAGTGCAATATTAAAGTAGTTGATTATTTTTCAACTATTTCTACATTTAATATTGTCAGTTTTGCTTCATGCTTTTAAAGTCTGCTTATTTTTGATTTTTGTCTTACCTTTCACTGCTTAATAAGATTTTCTGGAGCTAAAGCTCATAACTGCATTTTTAATGTCTGCATTGGTATGCAAATTAAAATTTTAGATATTGACTGCAGCCCAAATGAGAAAAGGAGATTTCCCACATCTTGTAGCATCTAATCCAATTTTATCCCAGTGAATTGTATAAAAAACGGAATTGGCAAAGTTTCTGCTCTTACCAACTCCCTAAGACAGCAACAGAAACAGAAAATTTAGAAGAGAAATACAAACAAGATCATATACAAACAATAATATTCAGGAAGACAGTATCAGTGGGGGAGGAGTTGTTTGGCCACAGAGTAATGGCTATTTGTACCTGAACAGTCATGGCTTCAAAGGCAAGCTGCGGAATTTATCATGACCTTACTTCTTGCTACACAGAGATAACGTCCTCTCACATGTCTTTCCAATCTACTGAAAAACTTACATATAGCTTACTGTGATATTATTTATACAAACCCCTCATTTACATGTCAATCTGCTATGTTCTTTTCTCACTGTTTATATAATTTTTGCAATATTACCAGCCACTCGGTGCCAATATGGTAATAAATAAAATCTGTGGAGGGCCTTAACATTGCACGATGCTTTTGAAGATAGGTCAGCAAACTTGCCCTCATAGGGTCTGAAAAGAAATATTTAGACTTTGTAGGTCATCTGATCTCAGTTGCAACAATTGAACTCTTTTGCTTTACCATGAAAATAGAAAAATTTATTTGTAAAAATAGGCAGCAAGCTGGATATGGTCCATAGGTTATAGTTCCCCAATACTCGATCTTCGGTTTGTTCAGAATCTAGAATTGCAAACACTTGCACAACTTAGATCTTTTTGGACTTCTGTGAACCTCTGCGATAAATTGTAAAACAAAACAAAAGAGAAAAAGCCATAATTCTTTGCATCTCTTCTAGCACATTGAAAGTATAATCTATTTTTCTATCCTCTGATTTGCTTTGACCAATAGAAAGCTGTTTGTCCTGTCATTTGAAGCCCGGGCCACAGAGGAATCGCAAACTTCTCTTTCCCTCTTGGAATCTAATTTCCATGGCAACATGGTTTTTGCTGGGGGAATGAAGCCTACGTAGAGGAGAAAAAGTTTCTGCTGGCCTGAAGCATCCTGGGAGCTGACTGCAGATTCAGCTGTAAGCTCCAGTCATGATCAGCTAAGCCTGGCTAGATAATAAGTAGGAATCTCTAGGTGAGTGCCACGCAAGCTCTGAATCTACAAACTCAAAAGATCAATAAATGATATCATTAAGCCACTAAATTTTGGGCAGCTTGTATGTAGCAAGCATAGATTAAAACTATTCTTTCTTTAAACATATGAAATAAAATTACATACACAGATAGATAAGTAGAGAGACATATCTATCTATCTATCTTCTATCTACCTTTTTTTTAGATGAAATTGTACTATGCAGTCAGACTGATCTCAAACTCATGTCTATCTTCCTGCCTCAGCCTCCTGATTTCTGGGGTTACAGGCAATAAACTTACTTTGTAATGCAAACTTCCCAGAGGCAAGAATAATTAGGATTTGTTTCAGTAACTTCTTGACTTAACTAGATTATTCTGCCTGGGTACCTGACTTGATTCTATTAATATATTTAAGAACACTGGACCCTTGGTACTAAATAATATGGATAAAAGACATATTCTTAGTTATTTTATTTTGCTTTAATGGAATTTTTAATGAAATTAAATTTTTAATGAAATTTATTTGAACTGATACATTAATACAAAGCTATACACTTATATGGGTACAACCTGGTGTTTTCATACATATATTCATTGTTTTTTTGGATCAGGTTAAACACATCTGTCTTCTTAAATATTGACCATTTCTTTATGATGAAACTATTCAAAATCCTTTCATCTAGATTTTCAAAATATATACCGTAGCTGGGCATGGTGGTACACTCCTGTAATCCTAGCTATGGAGAGGCTAAGGCAGGAGGATCACATGTTCTAGCCTGACCTGGGCAACCTAGTGATTTAGGAAGAACTTGTCTCAAAAAATAAAGAGCTGGGAATGTAGCTCAGTGGGTTCAGACCCCTGGCCCTAGGTTCAAGCCCCAGTACTGAAAAACAGAATCATATCAGAACTTCCGACTCCTACTTAAGTCTAACTCTGGTTGTTGGTCACCCTTTTCCGTCTTTCCCTATACCCTTACTGTCTCAGACACTGGTAACCACCTTTCTATACACAGTCCTATGAAATCGACTTCTTTTATTCCACGTGTAAGAGGGACTGTGTTTGACTTGTCTTCCTGTGCCCAGCCTATTTTACTTAACTTGATGATCTCCAGTTCTTGCCATGTTGTTACGAATGACAGGGTCTCATGCTTTTTATGAATGAGTGGTATTCCTTTATGTATACGTGCCACATTTTCTTTATTCACTCATCAGGTAATGCACACTTAGGTTGTGCATACTTTTTAGCTATTGCAGATAGTGCTTCAATGAACATGGTAGTGCAGAGATTTCTTGAGCATTCTGATTTAATTTTCTTCCTGTGTACAAAGGCCTGGGATAGCTGGATCTTTTGGTAGTTCTATTTTTGATTTTTAAAGGAACCACATTTCTCTTCTCCATAATGGCTATATTAATTTACATTTCCACCCAACACTGTGCCTTTCTTCCATATCCTTAGTAAAATTTGCTTTCCCTTGTATTTTTTTAAAAGCAACTGTATTTAATGGTGAACAACAAAAACAAAACAAATTTTTTACAAGAGCGTCAAAATATGAAATAGTGATAAATCTCATCACAAAATTTACAAGACCTATATACAGAAAACCAGAAAACATTACAGAGAAATTAAAGATTTTAAGGCCTATTTTTTTCAAGCAGAAACAAAAGAATGTAATTCAAAAAGCAAATTTGGATCCAAATATCAAATAATAAACATTCTTGTGCTCTTTTTCTCTAACTGTCCCAACTAATTTTTATATATACATAGGTTTTATTTCAGTTCATCACACCAGTGCAACAATGTGATAGTCACGTATATGTGACTTATACAGTTCACGGAGAAGCATATCCTCAGTACTCATCCATTTGAGGGCAAAAATGTCTAGTTTGTTGTTCTTTATAGCTGAGTAGTATTCCACTATGTAGAAATACCACAACTTTTCTTTTTATCCATTCCTCAGTCGAGGGGCATTTAGGTTGCTTCCATGATCTAGCAGTTATGAATTGAGCAGCTGTGAACATAGGTGAACATATATCACTGTGATGAGATATTTTTAGTTCTTTCAGGAAGATAACCAGAAGGGGAATAACTGGGTCAAATGGAACTTCAAATCCTAGCTTTTTGAGGAATCTCCACACAGACTTCCACAGAGGTTGCACCAGCCTGCATTCCCACCAACAGTGGAGAAGGGTTCCTTTTTGCCCACAGCCCCTCCAGCATTTTTTATTAGTTGACTTCATAATACTAGCCATTCTTTCTGGGGTGAGGTGGAATCTGAGTGATATTTGCATTTGCATCTCTTGAACGGCCAGTGCTGTTGAACATTTTTTAACGTATTTATTTGCTGTTTGTACTTCTTCATCTGAGAAGTGTGTGTTCATCTCAGATGTCCATTTTTGGATTGGGTCTTTAAATCTTGGAGGACTGATTTTTTTTAAGTTCTTCATAGGCTTTCAATATTAATCCTTTATCTGAGGGACAGCTCACAATCGATTTCTCCCACATTGTGGGTAGTCTCTTCATGCTGTTGATGGTTTCTCTTGCTGTGCAAAAACTTGTCTATATTATGAAATCCCATTTGTTGATTCTTTGCATTAATTCCTGTGCAGTCTGGCTTTTATTCATAAAGTCTTTTCCTACACCAATGTCTTTAAGAGTTTTACCTACTCTATCTTCCAGCAGGTTTAATGTTTCTGTTTTAATGTTGAGATCTTTAATCCATTTAGATTTTAACTTAGTACATGGTGAAAGATCTAGGTCTAATCTTAATCTTTGACTTGTGGAAAGCCAGTTTTTCCAATGCCATTTATTAAAAAGGCTATCTTTTGCCCAATGAATGTATTTAGCACCTATGTCAAAGATAAGATAGCTTAGTGTGTCTGGAGTTGTTTCTGAATCTTCTAATCTATTCCATTGATCCTTGGGTCTGTTTTTTTGCCAGTACCACACTGTTTTTATTATGATAGCTTTATAGTATAGTTTCAGGTCAGGAACTGTGTTGCCTCCTGTCTCGTTTTTGTTGCCCAGGATTGCCCTTGTTATTCCAGGTCTCTTCTTGTCCAAATGAATTTTAGGATTGTTTTAAGTTACTGGTAATTTGACTGGGATTGCATTAAATCTGTATAACAGTTTTGGAAGTACGGCCATTTTAACTATATTGATTCTTTCTACCCAAGAGCATGGGATATCTCTCCATCTTCTAATATCCTCCTCAGTCTCTTTTTTTAGAGTACTATAGTTTTCAGTATAGAGGTCTTTAATATCTTTCATTAGACTGATTCCTAAATATTTCACTTTTTTAGATGCTATTGTAAAAGGTATTGTTTCCCTAATTTCTCTCTCAGTGCGATTGTTATTCGTGTTCAAAAATGCTATTTATTATTGGGTATTGACCTTGTAACCAGCTATGTTGCTAAATCTACTTATTAAATCTAGAAGTCTTTTGATGGCGTTCTTAGGATCCTCTAGGTAGAGTATCATGTCATCTGCAAATAATGCTAGCTTAACTTCTTCCTTTCCTATCTTTATTCCTTTTATTTCTTTCTCTTGTCTAATTGCTCTAGCTAAAGTTTCCAGAACTATGTTGAATAAGAATGGAGAGACTGAACATCCTTGTCTTGTTCCAGATTTTAAAGTGAAAGTTTTCAGTTTTTGTCCATTTAGTATGATGTTAACTATTGGTTTGTCATAAATATCTTTTATCAGATTAAGAGAAAGATCATCTATTCCAATTTTCTGTAGAGTTTTTATCATGAATGGGTGCTGGACTTTATCAAAAGCTTTTTCTGCATCCTCTGAAATAATCATATGACTTTTATCCTTGGCTCTGTTAATATGATGTATTACATTTATGGATTTACATATGTTGAACCATCCCTGCATCCCTGGGATGAATCCCACTTGATCATGGTATACAATATTTTTGATGATTTGCTGCAGTCTATTTGCCAGTATCTTATTAAGAATTTTTGCATCAACGTTCATTAGGGAGATTGGCCTGTAATTCTCTTTCTTAGTTGGATCCTTCTCTGGTTTTGGAATCAGAGTAATGCTTGCTTCCAAAAATGAATTTGGGAGTATTTTTTTCCCTTTCAATTTCATTAAAGAGATTGAAAAGTAGTGGTGTTAGATCTTCACTAAATTTCTTGTAGAATTCAGCAGTAAATCCATCAGGGCCAGGGCTCTTCTTTGTTGATAATTTTTTAATTACATCTTTAATTTCATTTATTGATATTGGGTTGTTTAGGATTTTTATATCATTTTGATTGAACTTTGGTAATTCACATGATTCTAAGAATCTGTCCATTTCTTCTATATTTTCCATCTTATTAGAATACAAATTCTCAAAGTAAGTATAAATAATTTTCTGAATTTCGACTGGGTCTGTTGTGATTTCACCCTTTTCATTCCTAATTGCATGAATTTGAGTTCTTTCTTCCCTTTTTTGGATAAGGTTGGCTAAGGGTTTATCAATTTTATTTGATCTTTCAAAGAACCAACTCTTCAATTCACTGATTCTTTGTATTGTTTTTTTTTTTAGTCTGCAGTGTATTAATTTCTACTCTGATCCTTATAATTTCCTCCCTTGTACGAGCTTTTAGTTTTGTCTGCTGTTCTTTTTCTAGAAGTTTGAGATTCAATATTAAGTTATTAGTATGAGCTTATTCTGTTTTCCTGACATGGGAATTTACTGCTATAAATTTCCCTCTTAAGACTGCTTTCATTGTCCCACAAGTTCCGGTATGTAGAATTATCATTGTCATTCAACTGTAAAAACTGCCTAATTTCTTCTTTAATTTCATCTGTGACCCACTGATTGTTCAGTAGTGTGCTATTTAATTCCATGTGTTAATAAAGTTCTTGTGGTTTCCTTTAGCATGGATTTCCAATTTCAATGCACTGTGGTCTGATAGTATGCATAAGGTAATTTCAATTCCTTTACATTTACTTAAGCCTATTCTATGAACCAGTATATGGTCTATTTTGGAGAATGCCCCATGTGTGGCTGAAAAGAATGTGTATTATGATGTTGTAGGGTGGAAGACTCTATAGACATGTACTAAGTGCATTTGCTCAAAAGTTGGATTTAACTCTAATACTTCATTGTTGATTTTTTGTTTAGTTGATCTGTCTTTTTGTGACAGCGGGGTATTGAGGTCTCCCAACACAATTGTATTAAAGCTTATTTGATTTTTCATGTCCATTAATAATTGTTTTATGTAACTGGGTGCACTAGTATTTGGTGCATATGTATTTATGATTGTTCTCTTCCTCTTGGATTGTTCTCTTTACCAAGATACAGTGACCTTCTTTGTCTCTCTTAATCAGTCTTGGCTTAAAATTAACTTTGTCTGCAAATAGAATAGCTACCCCTGCTTTTTTTCTGGATTCCTGTTGCATGGAGTATTGTTTTCCATCCTTTGACTTTCAGTCTATGGGTATCTTTTTGAATTCAATGTGTTTCTCGTATACAGCATATTGTTGTATTTTGCTTCTTGATCCATTCTGCCAGTCTATGTCTTTTGACTGGTGAATTGAGACCATTAATATTGATGGTTAAAACTGATACATGTTGATTTATCCTTATCATGTTGCTTTCTATTATTGGTTCCTCCCCTTTTTTTCCCTTCCCTCTAATTGTTTGCTTTTCCTGGTGGATTCCTGCTATTGGGGTTCATGGAGCTGTAAATACTTATTATCTCTTTCTAATATGTCCTTAAAAATATTTTGGAGTGCTGGTTTAGTGGTTGCAAATTTCCTCAAATGTTCCTTATCATGGAAGTATTTTGTTTTTCCCTCTAGTCTGTAAGACAGTTTTGCAGGATACATCAATTTACATTGAAAGTTGTTTTCTTTTAGAATTTGGAGTACTTCATTCCAAGCTCTCCTTGACTTGAGAGTTTGTGCTGAGAAGTTCGTTGTGATTCTGATGGGCTTTCCTTTATAGGTGATTTGTTTCTTTTCCCTAACAGCTTTCAAAATGTTATTCTTGTGCTGAATTTCTAGAATTTTGACTATGATATTCCTAGAAGTAGTTTTTTTTATCATTGCTATTTGGAATTCTATATGCCTCACTTATTTGTATGTTGAATTCTTTTTCTCTACCAGGAAAGTTTTCTGACACGATGTCTGTAAGGATGTTTTAAAGGTCATTTGTAGTATCTCCTGCTTGTTCACTGACTCCAATTAATCTTAAGTTATTTTCTTTGTCTCATCAAGCAGCTGCTGGATTGATTTCTCATGTTCCCTTAATAGTTTTGAGAAATCTTTTTTTTCCTGATGACTAACTGCAAGCCTGTCTTCAATATCTGAGATTCTGTCCTCACATTGGTCTAATCTGCTTCAAATACTTTCAGTGGAGTTTCTATTCTCCTGAATATCTGCTTGAATCTGCTTTATGGAATCCATTTGCTTCCTGTGTTATACTTCTATAATTTGCTTAAGCTCATTTATTTTTCTGTCTGTGTCTGCTCTAACCTCACTAAGCATGGTATGTATTTTGGTAATCTCTGTGGTTATTTGAGAGATTATTTCTGATTTCATTTTTTCCAAAGACTCATTCCGTTGCTTTGTTACCACTTTGGAAAAACCTGGTGGGGGGCTTTCAGATTTTCCAGCCTCA
>RJWM01020004.1:0-37951 GCA_004363535.1 Dasyprocta punctata
AAAATTTTCTCAATAGACATTGATGGATTGGTTTACATTCTAGTGAAAGCTCCATACTGTTAAGTACACTCCAGAACATTTTTGCCATTGCTGTGTCATTAAACAGTCTCTGACACAAAGTCAAACATCTGAACTGTATTTTGGGCAATGTAATTCTTTATTGTTTTATGTAGTTATGAGTTATTTGTGATTGTCAGCAATGAACATGAAAGTCATAGCAGCCAGTCATAGCAGCCAGATTAAATTACACATATATTATGATAATTACCATGGTAGTGGTATCTGCGTGTATATTTGTTACAATGCAGTTATTTACTTGCTGTATTTGTTCCATGTATTAGTAGTCAGTCCTGAACACAGCGACCTGTGGTATCATTATAAAGGTTTGCTGTCTTTCCTTCTTGGTTATAGATTCACCCCAAATTTCCAAACAGCCGCATTCAATACATTTTTATGTTAATGTACTGAAGTTGAAATGTGTTATTGCAGAGATGTAGTGGTTGATGAAGAATAAGATCATCAAAACTATACATAGGTTTTATTTTATTTATTTATTTATTTATTTGCAACACAAAGCATTACTTTCTCAGAAACCAACAGAAAGAGCCTTCTGTCTGTGGATATTCTGCTATGTTTTCCAGGGATGGGACGATGCACAGGAAACTGAGATATGGCACTCAGTTTTCAGAGTGGCTTGTACCCCGTCTCACCTTAGGCCAGCAGGCATCAGATGGTCTCTTGTTCTACTATCTACCCCGAAGAAGAGCAGAGGCGATGCCAAATGGAAAGCAGGTTTTCCTTAAGCATCACAGTTTTGAATGAAGACTTGAAAATCTGACTAAAATGCTCTGACCTGAAGAAAATTGTTGCTGTCTCTGCACATGAATGAATGTAAATTAAGACTAACATTAGTTTAGGCTTCAAAGTTATAGCATCCCCAGTGATGATGTCTCACAGGAGAGGAAACAGAAACCTTTCCATACAAGGCACTTAAACTTCTGCTAAGAAAGAAACACAGACACTTTTACTCAATGACATGGAATTTATATGGCCCAGCAGAGCCTGCATAGGTTAAGTGGCTTGTCCAAGGTCATCAACTAATTAGATGCAGATCTGTGACCTAGCTGGGCCTGTACTCTAGGTCCAGGCCTATCCTTTTCAAGCCAGCTAGAAAGAAAATTACTTACCATCTCCTTAGGTCAAAGAGCCAACACTCAAAAAGTACAACCTGAAATCCCAAATTCTGTGTAATTTGAATCAAAACAAGGTAGGAAGCTGAGAATTAAAACAAATCTTGTCTCTTTTTTTCCAGAAGAAAGATTCTTCTAAAATATCAGTGGTTAAACTTCAGTGTGTGCTTCAATCACAAGGGAGTTTTCTAAAGGAGCAAACTACTGAGTTCTGATGCTAGAGCTTCTCATTTGGTAGGTGAGGCTCAAAGATCTTCAATTCTAACAAAATCACAGGCAATGCTGATATTAATGGTTAGGGACTATCATTTGGGAACTTCAGAGCTACATAAAGTCTCTAGTTAGAGCAAGAAGCTCTAAGGTTTGGTACTGGCTTTTCAAAAATCAAGTGTGGTAACTTTACATGCTAAATATCACCAGAGAAGGATTTAGGGTTCATAATCTAGTCTCCTGGCTGAGAGGGGTTGTCAGAGGTTTTAGAGGGGAGGGAAAATGGAAATTACAAGTACCCAACACAAGTTATGATGGTAAGAGGTTTCTTGGGAGCTGCATGGTACATCTGAATATCCAAACTGAGCTCAGATGTCCCCTCAAGGAAAGGGAAATAAAATAGACTCTGACATAGACCGCTTCCCTCATTTCAGCATCTTCTTCCTCCTCCTCCTCACTCTTCTCCACCAAATTAATGACTTTTAAAAAATGGAAGATAGGCAGAAAGAAGCTAACGTGGGAAGTTCACATAACGTGACGATTAAAAAAGAAGAAAATGGTATAAACAAAAGATGGATGAAAATAATTTTCTTTTCAGACATTGTAATCAGTGTAAAATGAAAAAAAAAAATTAGGAGAAACGAGAAACCAAAGAAGAGAACATAACTTACAAAAATGAGCGAAAAGTAAACTGGTGAAGTTCCAGGGAGAAATAAAGGAAAAAAAAAACCATAAAATCATCACAGAGACTCAAATAATGTTGAACTAAGAACATCTGTTTAGAAATCCAGAGCAAAACTTGAGGAAAGTTCAGTAAATAAAAAGGGGAAAGAAGTTAAAATAAGAAAATATTTACAGAGGAAAAAATGGAGGGGATAAACAAAAATTTGTAGACCTATAATATAAGAACATGTTGAGGAATAAATTCTCCCCCATAAACAGAACATGAGACTGGGTGTTATGGTCAGGTAATTATTTTGGGAGGTGATCCCAGGAGAAAGGAAATGAGAACTGGAACCAACATGGGAATTTCTCAAGTAGGCACTGCCATGAGACTGTGAGCCACTAAACAGCATGTGTGCTAAAGGGGAAAGAGAGTGTCTCTAATTCACTGCCTCTTCTATTCCACCTCCTCCACCAAGGGTACCTCTTTGCACGTCCTTATCCCCCATGTACTTCCAAAGTTGCATATGATGGGGCATGCACTGTCAGGCACCATCCAATATCCACTTACCTAGTGGGTCACTACTGAAAAAACTAGAGTAAAATGTGGTTTGAGAAAGTATAAATTCAAGAGTAAGATGTGTTTGACCAAAGGACAAACTATGTTCCAAAAGAAACTGACAAGAAATATGAACTCGGAAAAAAATTTAGAAAAATTACTACAAGCGAAGGGGAAAGAATGTGTGTCAATTTTCCTGGCCAGCAGCAAAGCAGACATATAAAGGAGAAAAATCACTTACAAAGGAGGAAAGTCAAACGCATGTCAGATGTGACCATTGTAACTGTCAATACGAAAGACAGTGGAGCAATATCTATAAAGTTCTCACGTAACAAAAATGAAACTGAAGTATTTCATTGCTAGACTAAACTTTGTTCATGCCAACACACTCATACTTTCAAGTTGATAAAAACTGAGAGACGATAACCCTCATGATGCTCTCCATCAAGATACAGCCAACCAAGATGCCAGGAACAAACAAGCCATGATATATGGACTGGTAGAAATTAATGACTTGATTAAAATGCAGAACTAGAATTAGACAACTATGAAATTGAAAGTAGAGACTAGGATGCAAATGACTCACATTTTGAAATTGAAAAATAACATAATTGACTGAAATTTTGGGTGAATTCTTTTCCCCACATATCATAGCATAGAATCATTAGATACTGTCTAGCATTAAGTAAAACAGATTTACAGTGTTCAAACTTATAAATACTTTTTAAAATATTGTGCCTTATTTTGGAAAGCACTAATAGCTCTTGTTTCAGAAAAATATTATCTGAAACTCATGATTTTTTTCAATTTTACTTTGATGCCTCTATCTTCTGTTGTATACACACAAGTTATAAAAGACCAGTGTCATACATCTGTGGGACCTTGGAGCTGGCTAGTTAGCAGAGTGGTGTGTTACCCCACACTCCCACAGACTGTCTCCCTTGTACGTATTCACTTTCTCACTGCCTTTTACTGAAGCTTTGTCTGTGGTCAAGAGGGCCTTGAGGAGGATTTGCTGCTCACTAAATAGTTTATGATTTGCTTTGAACCACTTGTTCTGGTTATTTTTGGAAAAATTTCAGCAGTAGTTTGGAGGGAAAGGAAAGAACTTGAATCACCATTTATAAAAAGAACAGTCCAAGTTTTTATTTTTGATCTACACTTGATTTACATTTTTCTCAGAATTTGTGACAACAAAAGAGCATAAGATACTCTCGGATGGAAAATAAGAATTTGAAATATTAGGGAATAAAAGAAAAGACTACTATGTATTCAGGTATTTCAGGGAAGGAGGAAAATGGCAGAATAAAAGCTGGAAACATATCACAGCCTTCAGGACCTGGAATCAAAACACCTGGAAAAATACTTAGAGAAGAGAAACAGAAGAGCTCTGGGAATCAAGAAAGAGCCAATGGGAAAACTAGAAGTCATAGAGAAACGAGAAAATGGAGACTATGGAGAGAAAAGGATGAAACAATCTAAAATGTTAATCCTGGCCGCCAAAAAGAGAGACATCTGTCCACAAACATCAGGTAAGCCCAGAAAATGTTGACAACCTCAGGGAGAAACAACGGACTGGGTCAGAGGCACCATTAACCACAAGAAAAGCCCATTATTATTTCATGCTGCAAATACGACATGAGGTTTTACCCTGAAAGGAATTCCTTCTGAGGGCTAGAATTGTCAACGAAATCCATTGCAGCACTCACCATATTTAAGAGAAATGAATCAGGAGCCAGTTTTAGAAGGGGCAAATTGTTTAAGACTGGGCTACTCTAGGATCAAGTTTCAGAACAACTACACTTCAGGATACTCACCCTATTACAGTGACTGAATGGGACATATTCACAAGAGACAGTTGCAGAAAGGAGGTGGGCTAGTCTTAGACCCCTTGAGAAGTTCAAGCATCAGTGATCACAGCCTGTGAATGACGTGATAGTTTCACCTATTGTGGGAAGAAGCCAGACTGGTTTCCTTGTGGTTTTCTGAAATCCATATGTCTAAAAGACCTGACATTAAGTCCATTAGACTGCTTGACACATCTCTGTCTTGCTGTCTGTTTCCAGCACAGAGTTTGATGGTCTGTTTACTTCCCCATCTGCCAAAGTGATCAGGGATACACCTCAGCTTGCATGGATGTCATATCCTGCAATGTACAGACAGAGGAGCCTCTGGATCAATAGGGAACTTAACAAGTTCTCAGGCCGTAAAGCTAGGTTGAGATAGCAGTGGCTTGGAGTGCACAGAGGGACACAAACGCTGAGACATACAAGAGTAAATACAGCTCTGAGGCACACACAACAACACTGATGAACTCCACTCAGAAGGAAAGGTGTGACAAGACTCAGTATCAAAAAAAAAAAAAAGTGAGTGTGGACACAACACAACATCTAGCAGTCACTCACTACTCCTTACTCATATCTGCAGGAGTCCAAGTAGACCCTCACCCAGAGACATGGAAAAACTTTTTGGACTCATTTCTTTTTTTCAATGTTTGTGCTTTGGAGTTTTGGATTTTTTTTTCTGTTTTGCTGTTTGTGTCATTCCTTTTTTCTAATTTTCTTTTCTTTTCCTTATTTGCTTTTTTATGTTACTTTAACCTAATTTTATTACTTTTCTTTTATTATCTCTCTTTTCTCTCTTTTTCAAATTTTACTTCTTTCACTTTTCTCTTTCCTCACCCCTCCATTTTATCATTAGTATACTAAATTTTATGAATTTTTAGATATTTAGCTGACATAAGGCTATTATTACTGAATTACTTTCTATTGTTAATGATGCTCTGGATGTTGCATCTAGTAGACATTTATTATATGTTAATACTTGGCTTTGTGTCTATATTATTGTTGCAGATCTCATTTCTATTGTTAAGGGTGGTGTAGTAGGAGATTGTATTGGTCCTTTGGTATGGAAGAAGCAATCCTGGACAAGAACAAAGCAGAAGACATCTGATATCCAAACTTCAACTTATATTACAAAGATATGGTGATAAGAACAGCAAGATACTGACACAAAAATAGACATGTGAATGTAGACATATATGTATATTCAGCCATCTTATCTTTGACACAGGGCCAATAATAACAAAATGGTGCTGGGAACACTGGGTAGCCAGATGAAGAAGAATGACTCTACCCATATCTCTCATCCAATGCTAACATTAAAACAGATCAAAGAAACTAAAGAGAAAGATAAAGATGATAGAAAGTAGAGGGTTAGATCTTTCTCAAATGGTAAGGGGATGAAGAGACAAAGGGCAGGAGGTGGGCGAAGGGGGAAAGGAGATGAAAAAGTGGATTAAGTGGTGTTAAGTACATGTACCTATTACACACAAGGAATGCAAACATTATGTTCACCCAATGTGTAATAATAAAAAGAAATAAATTAAAAATGGAAGAATTAAAAAGAAACAATCTGCTGGGAGATAAAATAGATAAAACTCTTGAAGACATAAGCATGGGAAAGAACTTTCTAAACAGAATGCAAACTGAGTGAAAACTAACAACCAGGATCAGCAAATGGGATTATATCAAATTTAAAAAGTTGCACAACAAAGCAAACAACTAAGACTGAAAAGAACCTAGAGAACTGGAATTTTTTTTGCTGGCTATTCCTCAGATTTAAGATTAATGCCCTAAATATACAAAGAAATAAAAAAACCTTGATCTCCAAAAATAAAATGCTCAACCCAAAAATAGTCAAAGAAATGAATAGGCACTTCTTAGCAGAAGTACAAATGGCCAGTAACTGCTGTACTTGGAAAAATGTTCAGCAGCTTTGGCAATTAGGGAAATGAAAATTGAAATAATACATATTCTATCCTATTCCACAAAAAATCAACTATTATCAAGAACTAACAAACAAAATGCAACAAAATGCTGATGAGATCATGGGAAAAGAAGAAATCTTTCTGCATTGTTGGTGGGAATGTAAAGTAATACAACCACTACATAAATCTCATAGAGATTCTTTTAAAAAACTAACAATAGAAACTCCATTTGACCTAGTTATACCTACCCTTTCCATGTATCACCCTAAAAGAATTAAAGACATATTGGTATTACAGTGTTAGATGTATACCGGTGTTTGTAGCAGTATAACTCGCAATAGCTAAATCTTAGAAATGGCCTATGTCTATCAACAGATGAATGGACCAAGAAAATTATAATATATACAAATTAATTTAATTAATTTATAAATTATATTATATATCAGCTACTAAAAACGAAAAATTTGAGTAATTAATACAAAAATGGATGAACCTTGAGACCATAATGCTCATATAGTGAATGAAATCAGACACAGAAGATTAAATATTGCATGATTTTTCTTATGATTTAAGAGCAAAATAGATGATAAAAGATAGAAAACAGGAAGGTAAATATTTTGCAAATAGGAAAAGGATCTAGCAATTGAGGGAGAGGTGATGTAAGAGAAGGGAAGGGAAATTAAAATTGTTTAAGATGCACATGCACAAACTCTCCATGATGAATGTACTCATTATGTATTCCATAAATGTACTAATAAAAAAGAACCACACAGACACACACACACATGCACACACACAAATCCAGGATGTTGCAAAAGCTAGAAAAAAGGGAAAGCTACACATAGACATGAACTTCAAGGAGGACACAGAAAATCAGCTACTACTGCTTTCTATTGTGTGAACTCATTTTCATAGGCACATGTTGAGTGTTTGAGGATGATTTGGGTTAGTAGCTGTCTCAACAATCCAGTAGTTTCTGCATATCTGTAACCCAACAGAGTTCTTAATGACTCCAGTATAGTCAGAATTATTGGGGAAGTATTGTTTTGGAGTTGCAAGTGTTGAGCAGAAACTTTTTGAAGAAGACAATAATTCTACTAATATATAAATGTCTGTTCATTGTCCATTTTTGTGTGTGTGTGACTGGGAATTGAACACAGAACCTTTGCACTAGGCTACATCTCTACCTCCTCTTTCATTTTTTTTGAGACATGGTCTCACTAATCTGATAATTTGTGTTAACTGTTCTTCAACTTGTGATTCTCCTGCCTCAGCCTACCAGAGTGCTGGGAATAACATGCACTACCATGCTCTGCTTATGCTTATATTTAACATCATCTATGTCTAGAATTCCCTTTAATAGAAGATCTGAGATGATGTTTAAGAAGGGAAAATGTGAAGTATTAATTTGGTACTGAAATAATATTCAGAAGAGAAGATAAATGAATACACTTAATTAGTTAATTATTAATTAAATATCAATTGTGACTTATTAACCAAATGTTTCTGGGCATATCATTTTGCTTAGTTCTGACTTTTAGAACCATGGTAAGGTTTCATATACCTTTGGCTAGTGTTTGACCTTGAATGTTCCCTCAAAGGCCACCATGATAAATGGTGAAGCCTTTAGGATGCAGTGCCTAGTGCAAGGAAGTTTGGTCATTCAGGGTGTGTTCTTGAAGGGTATACTGAAGCTGTGAACCTTTCCTGTCTCTCTACTTGCTATCAGGCTGCCATGGGGAGTGATCAGGCCTTCTCTCCCACGTGCTCCCTTCATAATGTACTGTGGTGCCACAGACAAAAAGTAACAGGTCAAAGAACTGTGCACTAGAACTCTGAAACTGTGAAACATAGTAAACACTTCCTCCTTAAAAGTAGATTCATCTCAGGTATTTTGTCACAGTGACAAAAAGATAATACTTCATCAAAATAAAAAATTAAATCAAATGACGAGTAGGGTGAACCCAAAATGTAGTACAAATAGTAATGTATGAGTCTACTTGCAAGACAAATGAATAACCAAATCATACAGAAGGAATTGGGATAGTAAATAACTAACCTAAGTATCTTTGGAAAGTAAGACTTGACTATACTTGTGGTACCCGATTTAGAATGACTCAACTTGTGATTTTCCAACTTTACAGTGGAAAATTATATACACTCAGTAGAAAGCTTATTTTATATTTTCAGTTTTGATCTTTTCCTTGACTAGTAATATGTGTATGATACTCTTAAAATGCCTAGCAATAGCTGTCAGCCCAAATCCTGATCAGCTACTCAATTGTAAGTGTAAAAAATTAACACTCTATAATAGTACTATATTGCTAACCTATGATGTTTGGTAGGTTAGGTGTATCAAATCCATTTTGTATTAAATGATATTTTTGGCTTACAGTGAGCTTATCAGAATGTAACTATATCATAAGTCAAAAAACTTTGATAGCCACACGTGGTGGTACATGCCTCTAATTCTAGTATTTGTGAGGCTGAGGAAGGAGAATCTCACACAGTGAGTTCAAGACCCTACATAATGGGATGCTTTCTTGAAAAAAAAATCTTTCATATTTTGAGGGATAAAATAAAAAAGACTGTAGCACACATGTACTCTAATAAACTTTACAGGGACACGAGCTAGTACTTCTGAAACTATGTGGTCTGAGGCATTAAACAAATGAAAAAATATGTTATGAATAAGGAAAGCCAGACTGCCGTGTCAGAAAAAGAAGCTATAAGTGAGAAAATGGAGAAATCTAGCTAAAAATATTGTGGTATTAGACTAGAAGTGGAGATTCAGTATGAACTAATGGTCTTTAAAAGGAGACAGATAGTAGATTAGACAAGAAAGGCAGACAGAGGTGCCTGTATCTTACAAATAGTAACACTTAGGAAAAACATAACTAGCACCAAGGTTTTTGTTTTTAAATAGCACTGCCAATAGGAGAAATGAGTGAAGCCGAGAAAGAACAGTATGAATTGTCCCATGGAGCCAGGAATTAAGGAAATGATAAAATATGACAGAGGCCTGCTGAAAAGATACAGGAGCAGACCAAAAGGAACTCTCAATGGCTAACTTGGGACAATTTGATAAGAAAGGCAGAGACGAGAAAGGGAAGGAGGGATGAAACAAGAGCAAGAGGGAAGAAGGGAAAGAGAAAATAAAAAGAATAAAGTAGAGAGTATAATAGGGGAAAAGGTGATAGAGGAAGCAAAGAAAGAGGGGCGGAAGAGACAAACTGTAGAAAACAAGACTATACAGAAATCTGTCATTTGTCAAGTACCAGGGTAATAAGTGTATGCAAGAAACATAATGTACATTAAAATTTGTGGTCAAAAGTATAACAAAAAGAGGATATCTGGATTTTCTCAATGTATCTCCTCACAAAATATTTATTCATTACAAAAAGAAAAATAGTAACTTTGTAGTTTAAAAAGTTGGAAGTAACCACGTTAACTGCAATATATCAATATCATTTATCTCCTCATATTATGTATGAGAAGAGAGAAAAGTCTTTTTGTGGTGTCCTTACCAAAACTCAGTACCAGAAATTAATTACAGGGAACATCAGACAAACTCAACTGAAAGGCATAGTGAAAGTTTAAAGGTCACAAAAGTAAGACTGAGGAACAGCCCCAGGTTGGATAAAAAGACAGAAACATGACAATTAAATTGGTTCTAGATCATAATATGAACAGTAATGAAATTACCCATGAATTTTAATAAGGTATGTCTGAGATTAGTTAGTAATATTGGATCAATGTTATTTATGGGAGGGAGTTTGGTAATTGTGCTATGGTTATATAATATGTAACACTCAGTAAAGCTGTCTTGCAGGTTGATGCCCATAATTAGAGATTTGTTTCTTTGATTTAGACTATTTACAGTGTTAAAACAAATGTAAATACCTTGATAGGATTTAGACCTAAAATGCCACCCCACTGTCTCATGTGTTTCTAAGATGATCAGATAATGGGGCATCATATTTATCAGTGGGTCCACCCATTGCTGGATTTATAACTGAATGTGTTGTCAGGAGGTGAAACTGGGTGGTAGGAGGTGGGTTATGTGGTCTTGACCAGGAAGAGTGTATTTGTGTCCCTGGTTCTGCTCTTCTCTTGTTTTCTGGCCATCAGGTAAGCAGTTTTCTTCCACCATGCACTTTTGCCATGATGTTTCTGTCTTGGAGCAGCTGAGGATGAACTGAGTTCCCCCAAACCGTGAGCCATTTAAACCTCTTCACCTTTAAACTGTGAGTGTTAGTTATTGTATCTCAGTAATGGCAAAGTTATACACAAGATCAAAGTTTATGTCTTAAAGCCAATTTATATCTCTTTGCAAAAGAATTTATTCAATAATAATGAGTATGTTTTACCATTAGGATGGTAGGAAAAACCTTAAAGTGATGTGTGCCTGGACTGAAGGGTAGGTTTAATAAAGGAGGAGAAAGAAGAATTCAGGGCCTTGTGAGAATATTTTCCTCTATATTAGTGGTTCTCAAATTATTTCAGCAGGTTACTAGGTACAATTATTCAGCTCCTAAAATGTAATGGTTCTGTTTTCAGTTTCCTGGGGGAAAAATAAAGAGAATAGAATGTCTTCCATTTTAATCACTTAAACTTTTGCTCTCCTGGAAAAATGAAGGGGTTGTACACAGTAAAAGGTGCTTAGCAGAAAGTTTTCTAATTTTGTGGATAATGTCCTTCTGGCCATAAATCTATGACTTCAAATTATTTACATACAACAAAGGTGTACTTTCTGCTAGTAAAAGCATTCACATGTGTTTGACGGAAGAAGATAGAAAAGCATCCCGTGGTGCTGTCTTTACACAGAGGATCACGGCAGCAGGCTATTTCCCTGTGTAAGTTTCAAGTTCACTGTTCTACTAAAGAGTCTAACAGATAGCTGGCTGTGAGTTTGTGCACTAATAAAGAGGTGTTGCAAAATCTGTCACAAAGAACACTAAAAACTACAAAGCCAAAGACACCTTGGTGCCTTGTTAAGCAAACAGACCTTGCATCCGGGATCTCTCCATTTGCAGTGGGCCTGCTTCATCTGAAGCTTGAGGCTAAATCAAAGCTGTGTCTGAATACCACCATCTGCCTCCCTGCCCTGTGGTTATTACTACAGAAACAGGTCTGTTTTTTTTACCACCTCCACCACTCTTTATTTGTGAATTTATTTCTTTCTATGAGCTGAGTTTTTAAAATAAAGTCCTTGTTTTTGCTGCCTTTAATGAACTGGAGGCTTATTGCCTTGTGTGAATGTACTGAATAATTGAAGCTGCTATAAAAGCATGAAGTTTTAGAAAATAAAAATAAAAATCCTTAAGCTTACTGGGCATTTGCTTTGACACATTCTTGTTATATTCTAAAGTTTGAGGTTAGAGTTTTTGAGTGGCCTAACTTAGAGACGCACACTCATACAGCCAAGTACAGGCAGGCTGTGACTCTGCTTAAGCACAGGAAGGAAAGTGGGCTGCACACTCAGAGACAGAGGGGAGAAGCCACTTCTACTTTGGCTTTTCTGACTCTCTTGTGCCCTAGAAAACAGCCATAATCCTAAGGATCTGGTTTAAATAAGAGCACAGCTCCAGAACACAGAGAGACAAGGTGGTTGAGACAAACAGAAAATGGGCTAGCTATGCCAAAGTTCTGGGCCCACAACTAGCTGTGGGACTTTCCATAAATTATGAAATCTCTCTGGGCCTCACTTTTTAAATAGCTCAATAGGGAATTTGAGCTAGATGTTTTCAAGGAACTATTCTACTTTCCAAATTCTAAGATATCATTTCATGACTTTTAACTGGATGCCATTCATTTTTTATATGAACCTAATTTCCTGAGAATTAAAAGTAGAATGCATTGTATATTAATTTTTAGTGAAAATGTTTACAGAAAAGATAAAATGAATTTTTCTCATGAGAAATTCTTTTATATTGTTCAAACAGATGCCCACAAGGAAAGGAGAAATTGGCCATAAAACACTGCACCTCTTCTTATATATCATTCATGTTTTAAAGAGAAATACATTGTAGGAAAAGAATTTTAGATCATTATTTTCATTTATAAGTAATACTAGGGAATTACTTACAAGATATCACTCTTCTCTGGGTAGCTTTCCAATAATATGAAACAGATGACTAAATTCCGTGCTATGCCTTATCTATTTACTTATGCCTAGCCACTAATGTCACTTACTTTATGATTGAAGTATTAGCTCATTACTATCATGAAATGCCTGGGGCTAGTTATCTTATAAAGAAAAGGGTTTTACTTAGGTACAACTTTGAAGGCAGAAGGTCTGAACAACATAGTTTGGACTCCGTTGAAAAAAACTCTGGCTGGACTACATCATAGCAGATGGCATTCAGGCAAGATTGCATGAAATACAAAGATCATATGGTAAGATAGGAAGCCAACACAGACAGGGTGGGGTCAGTAATAACCCCTTCTTAGGCCTCATCTTTTAATGATCTCATCACCTCTTAACAGTGACTCACTAGGGACAAGTTTCCAACACACTAGTCTTTGGGGTTATGCTTAGAATCATATCCAAGTACTAGCAAATGGTAAAAGGATACATTGAGTTGTAATTGTTTGAAATTTCAATTGTCATTTCATGTTCACTAACAAGAGAATTAATAGAGTAGGGCTTATCTATTTGATGAAATACTACCGAGCAAAAAGAAGAAAAAAACTACTGCAACAACATAATGATATAGATGAATCTTTAAAACATTCTGAGCAAAAGAAATAAACTCAGAAGAGTACATATGGCATCACTACATTTACAAGACAGTTTGAAAACAAGTTAATTGATATAATGGTTGCTTGAGGTAGGGTCTCAGAGAAGAGCAGCTAAGGAAAATGAGGGAACGCTCTGCAGTAATGGAAATGAACTGCATCTTGTTAATGACATTGGTTTCATATGTGTATATATTTATACAAATTTGTTGAGCTGTATATTTAGGATCTCTGAATTTCACTGTGTGTCACCTATATCTTAATACATTTCTTCATAATTTAAAAAATACTATTTCTGCAGGCTCAGATATTCTACTGGTTGGAGAATAACATGGAAGAAATGTTTGGGAAAATATTTTCCTAACAAATATTAAAAATCTTGAAATATCAATACTTTTCATTCAGTAATTTCAACTAAAAATTTGATCCTACAATAAGATTACATGTTGAGGGCCAATATTTTTCAATGATTCTGGTTACAGAAGTAATAGGTTTCTCCTAATGTTTTATTATACAGATTTTATTTTTTTTATTTTAAAGACACTAAAATCCAACAAAACATAACAGAACAAAGTCAATCAAAACAAAGCAGTAGAACAGGTACAGAACTTCAAAGACAGACACCAGGAAAACAACAGCCACCACAGCATACCTTGTTACTTTCAGAATAGTTGACCATTCCATCAGGTATAGTAAAATCAAACCAAAAACAAAACACAGCAAAACCAATAAAAACAGAGTATGAAATAAAGCAAAAAAAATTAATAAGAATAAAACAAAACAATGAACACAATATTGGGCCTCAAAGACAAGACAGAGGAGAATCCCCCATATTTGCTACATCGCATACTATTATCTTCCCAAGAGATGCTCAGACTGTCGGCTCCAGGCCTACAAAATCAACTGAAAAATTGTTTTATGTACCATAGTGGCTGTCAACTTAGCCAGTCCTCTGAACCAGCAGGTTGCTTATGGGGTGGGGGGGCGCGGGAGTCCTTGATACTTAGCCCGCATGCCGGTAGGCCTAAGAGAGGCACATCTCTTTCTCCTCCTGGAATCCATGCTGGTCACACACACTCACCAGGAAGGCAGCCTAGGTTGTCTTCTGGTCGGAACCTCCCTGCCCAACATGGCGGGATCTAGAGAGGCACATCTCTTTCTCCTCCTGAAGTCTGCACTGGTCATACACACCCACCAGGAAGGCAGGCTAGGTTGTCTTCTGGTCAGAGCCTCCCTGCCCAACATGGTGGGATCTTGGGAGGCAAATCTCTTTCTCCTCCTGGAATCCACACTAGTCACGCACACTAAATATGTGGGAAAGCAGAAGGAATTCTACCATGAACACATTCACATTTATCCATTTTTTGATTCTATATTAACATTTTCCTTTTAAAATTATTTTATATATACTTTATATGTGTGTATATATTTATCCATATGTCCATCTCTCCATTCAATTTACAAATTAATTTGTGGCAATTTTCATTTTTACAGTGCTGACCCCTATGATCCAGAAGTGGAAAAATATCAAAATATGAACAGGTTTTTATCTTCCTGTAATGGAATGCAATAAGCTTATAAGTGTTATCATGAGTGACCAAAGCATTTTCTTAAGTGTATTCCTGGAAACAGAACTGAAATTATCCAGCAACAGATCAAGTAACTATCTCTATATTGCAATCAGGTATTGAGGAAGAGTCTTACACTTTCAGATATCCTTTCTTTTCTAGTTCCTGTAAGATCTCCCTTTGTTTATTCCTTTTTTGAGTTAATGCCTTGATTCTTAAATTAAGAATATGACTATTTCCAGGGGAAACCGTACATCAGGTCATTGCTGCTGCTTACACATGTACTCATTGCAATGAACAGTTACTGAGCAAAAGGCATCAAGGAGTTGGACAGCAAGCTTTGCATGGGAAGACACAAAGAAGGCTGCATCTAGTGATGGTGATTCAGGTTAGGCACTGAGAAATAGCATTAAGCCTACAATTTGAGGATTAAACCTAGCATTAGCGAAAAGGTCACAAAAAGTACTTAAGAGAGGAACTGGTCCTGTGTTCTGAATAGGTTATCTGTGAGGATGCAAGACTGATATCTAGGCTTGCAGCAAAAGGTTAGTGGCTATTCGAGAAGGAGGTAGAGAGATAGAGGAGGAATAGAAGGAGGGAAGAGAGAAGGGGTGAATAAAAGGAATTGGAATGTTTTATGTACATGCACCAACTCCACACAAGGAATGAAAGCATTATATATTGCAAACAAGTAAAAAATAAAAGAAATCAGCAAATGGGTGGAGTGCGAGAGTGAAAGGCAAGGAAATTAAAAAAGGATAGAGAGATGGAGAGGGACTAGAAGGATGGGAGAAGGGATGAATAAAAGGAATTAAGATGTGTTATGTACATGTCCTAACTTCCCACAAAAATGTAAATATTATGTACTATATGCATGCACTAATAAACTAAGGTAATAAAAAATAAAGCTCTTATTTTCTTTGTAATTGTTAAAAAAATTCTGGGCCCACTCAAAATGCTGAGTTACATTCTGCATGATGGATTGAGGGTGCTCAGAGGTTGCAGTTCATCTGGCTAGTGTCTGGGTTGTATGCTGTGCCATTTTCATTTTTCTGTTGAAAGGCTGTGGGGACTTGGAATGGGCAACCTCTGAAAGATCAGAGAAGCACACTGCCAACCCAATCAAATGCATCTCTGACTTAGCTGATTTCCAAAATTGTAGACACTGCTGTTCCAAAATTAATATTTTTGAGTATTGAACATATCCCTGAGGGAGAGCAAAGGGCCTCCCCTCCTTTGTTTCCCCTGCAAAACAAGTCAAGATGAGGACTTTGCTGATGAAACTCTTGGCATCCTCCTAGTAAGCTGTGCTCTGTCCCTGTGGCTTTCCCTCTTGGAAATCCCAAAATAGTCACGAAGGCTTGCCTCCAAGCTGGACTTGACCTAAGTTGTCTGGCTGCCTTCTCAAAGGGACTTTTATGAAAACATTTTTTTCTCTGAAGATTTTTTAAATCATAACCTATGTTCCCTTTTACCATTCTCTCATAATTCTAAAATCTTTCTGTTTTACCTTATCAAAGATACATGCTTTGTTTTCTGAGTCTACTACAGCTTCTGAGAAGAACTTGTGGAATTATACAGACCTGGTTCCTTGGTCACAAGAGTGAGATGACCTTTGGGGTAATGATAAGAAAATATTTAAAACACTGAACTGACCTTTTCCTACACACATACACACACAGGTGCACACGTGTAGTAAGGAGTCAAACCTACTATCAGAACTTTAAGAATTCTGTTA
Source organism: Dasyprocta punctata (assembly GCA_004363535.1). Classification (NCBI taxonomy): domain Eukaryota; kingdom Metazoa; phylum Chordata; class Mammalia; order Rodentia; family Dasyproctidae; genus Dasyprocta; species Dasyprocta punctata. The sequence goes on from RJWM01020004.1 coordinate 16,439, forward strand.
AGCGGGACCTCATTCCTAAGTTCCCTGTCAGAATGCTATGACTTTGTTAACTAAGAGCTAGGGTTTTCTATCTTCTACTGCAACTCTCTAGTCTGTTCAGATGTATCTTCTGTGGACTGGAGTCCCTTTAAACTAGAACTATGCCTCGTTCTTCCTGAAGTTCCATCTTTATCACTATGCTTGTTACATGAGAGATGTTTAATGAACTTTGAAGGAATGAGTTAGATACATAGTCAAAACACCAAAAACAGATGCTCTGAACTCCTTCCAGCCAGATGCAAGGTCCTGGTTGTGCCACACTCTGGGGGTGCACTCCACCTACCACTTGGGTCCTGGAAGTTCTGAACTCCACCCAGCCAGGTGTAAGACCCTGGTGCCACACTCTAGGAGTGTGTCCCCACTAGCTGCACAGAGGGTCTGAGCTCTACCCAGCCCAGCATCCCAGTGCAATCCATCAAGGAACACCATTCAGTCTCATAGGTCAAAGAGGTACCGAGCCCAGCCCAGAGCCCCAGAGCCACTCATCAGAGAGCGACCAGCATAGCTGACAGTTCTTGGAGAATTTGAGCTCTGCCCATCAGAGCACAAGGTCCCAGCTCCACACAGCAGGTGGTGTGGCCCAGCTAGCCACACAGCAGGTCCCAGAGATTCTGAACTCCACCCAGCCAGGAGCAAGGCCTCTGGCACCATATGCTGGGGGTGCACTCTGGCTAACCCTGCATTCCAGAGGACACAAGGTCCCCATGGTACCACACTTGGAGGGCATACTGCAACTAGCTGCCTGGGCCACAGAAGTTCTGAACTCCATTCAACCAGGTGTAAGGCCCCAGTGCCACACTGTGGGAGTGTGTCCATGCCAACTTCCTGGGTCTCAGAGATTCTGAACTCCACCCAGTCAGGCTCTAGGCCCAGTGACACACTTGGTGTACATCCCTGCTAGCTACCTGGGGCCTGGAGGCTCTGAACTCAACCCAGCCAGGTACAAGGCTCCAACACCACACCCAAGGGGTATGTCTCTGCTAGCCACCTGGGATGCAGAGGTTCTGAACTCCACTCAATCAGATTCTAGACCCCAGCAACACATTCTGGGGTGTGCTCCCATTAGCTACAGGGAGGATCCAAGCTCTTCTCAGCCCAGTGTCCCAGAGCAGCCCAACAAAGTACATCAGGAGAACACATGGCCAGCCACACCAGCCACAGGACACATGGCTCCAGTGCCATAGTTTGGAGGTGTGCCCCAGCTAGCCACAGGGTTATTGGAGGATTCAAGCTCTATCCAGTGCAGCACTCCAGTGCAATACATTGGGAGGTTGCCTGGCCAGCACACAAGTCCCAGTGGAAAATGACAAAATGAAAGAGCAAGGTGCAGTCTCAGTCCTCCCGCCCACCAAGAACAAAACCAAGAGACACTAAAATGGAAGACACTGGAAATCATACAACTGATCTTTCTGAAATGATACCAACTGAAGTAAAGATACAGCTCCATGAAGCTATAGAGGATATCAGATCACAAATAATCTCTCTGGTAAAAAATGAAATGACAAACATTATGAAAGAAATGCTGTGTGTATCTAAAGAAGATCTAGATAAAAAATAGAGGAACATAATAAAATGATGGAAACTTTGAACAAACAATATAAGACAGAATTAGAATGCCTGAAACAGATTCAAAGGGATATTCAGGAAATTAAAACTTCCATTGAAAGCTGGCAAAATCATCTAAATGAAGCTAAAGATAGACTCTCAAACATTGAAGAGAGCATGGAAGCTTATGATCACAAATGAGAAGATCTCTTAAAAATAGCAAGGAACCAGGAAACAACAATTCAACAGCTGCAAGACATTGTCAAAATAAACAATATAAGATTGATAGGTGTCAATGAAAAAGCAGGAGTCAACATGAATGACGTGTCAAGACTATTTGCAGAAATAATAGCAGAAAATTTTCTAAACATGGGAAGAAAATCTGGTATACACATAAATGAGGCATACAGAACCCCAATTAACCATAACCAAAATAAATCTTCACACAGACATATAATAATTAGGATATCAGAAATTCAGCACAAGAGCAGAATACTAAAACCTGTCAGAGAAAAGAAACAGATTACCTATGCAGGAAAGCCTATAAGAATCAGGGCAGACTTCTCAACTCAAACCTTCAAATCAAGAAAAGCTTGAAATGAAGTATTTCAAATCCTGAAAGAAAACAACTTTCAACCTAGATTGATGTATCCTGCAAAACTATCTGTAATAATTGATGGAGAAATAAGATATCACCACCACAAACAGCAACTGAAGAAATTCATGGCCACTAAACCAACACTATGCAGAGTACTACAAGATACTCTAGAAATAGACAAAGTAACTACAATCCCAAGAAAAACAGCAAAGGAAAGCCACTAAGCAGGGCAAACAATTAAACAGAAAACCTAGAAAACCAACAACACAAACGTAACATGACAGTGATAAGTCAGTACGTATCAGTTATATCAATCAATGCAAATGGTCTCAACTTACCAATAAAAAAAAACAGACTGGCAGAGTGGATTAAGAAACAAAATCTAACAATATGCTGTGTACAAGAAACACATTTACTCGAAAGGAAATTAATAGACTAAAAATCAAAGGATGGAAAACAATACTCCGTGCAACAGGAGCTCAGAAAAAAGCAGGAGTAGCTATTTTGTTTGCAGACAATGTGAGCGTCAAACCAAGAATGATCAAAAGAGAAAAAGAACATCATACATACTTGTTAGGGAAAAACTTCAAGAGGAAGAAATTACAATCATAAATATACATGCATCAAATATGGGAGCACCCAACTATGTAAGACAAATCTTAATAGACATGAAAAGCCAAATAAACAATAATACAGTTATAACAGGGGAACTTAACACCCCATTGTCACAAAGAGACAGATCAACCAAACAAAAAGTCAGCAAAGAAATAACAGAACTGAATCAAACTTGTGAACAAATGGACCTAGTAGATGTGTACCATGTGTTCCACCCAACAAAATCAGAATACACATTCTTCTCAGATACACATGGGACATTCTCTAAAATACACCATACACTAGCCCATGGAACATGCTTAAGTAAGTGTAAAAGAATCGAAACTATCTCATGCATATTATCTGACCATAGCACAATAAAATTGGAAATTAATGGCAGAAAACCCCACAAGAACCCCATAAATGCATGGAAATCAAATAATACTCTCCTAAACAACCATTGAGTCACAGAAGAGATTAAAGAAATAATTAAACAATATCTACAATCAAACAAAAATGCAAATACAACTTACTATAACCAGTGGGATACAATGAAAGCAGTTCTCAGAGGGGAATTTATAGAACTAAGCTCCCACATCAGAAAAATGGAAAGAACACACTTAAACAACTTAATGCTGCACCTCAAACTTCTAGAAAAAATAAGCAACTCAAGCCCAAAGCCCAAAGAAGGGAGAAAATGATAAAGATCAGAAAAGAAATTAATGCAATTGAAGCTAAGAAAACACTACAAAGAATTAATGAAGAGTTGGCTCTTTGAAAGATTAAATAAAATTGATAAACACCTAGCCAAGCTTATCAAAAAGAGGAAAGAAAAAAATTCAAATCCATGCAATAAGAAATGAAAAGGGTGACATAATTACAGACCCTGTGGAAAGACAGAAGATCATCAATACTTACTTTGAAAACTTTTACTCCCACAGGTTCAATAACACGGAAGAAATGGACAGACTCCTAGAAATGCACGAATCACCAAAGCAGAATAAAGATGTAAAACTCCTCAATAACCCAATTTCAATTAATGAAATTGAAAATGTAATTAGAACCTTGCCAACAAAGAAAAGCCCAGGTCCTAATGGAGTCACAGCAGAGTTCTACAAAAAATTTAGGGAAGACTTAATGCCAACACTCCTCAAACTCTTCCATGAAATTGAAAGGGAAGCAAGTCTCCCTAACTCATTATTGGAAGCAAATATACCCTACTACCAAAACTAGAAAAAGATCCAACCAAAAAAGAAAATTACAGACCAATCTCCCTAATGAATATATATGAAAAATCCTCAATAAAATACTAGAAAATAGAATGCAACAACACCTCAGGAAGATTATACACCATGATCAAGTGAGATTCATCCCAGGTATGTAGGGATGGTTCAACATATGCAAATCAATAAATGTAATATACCACATCAACAGAGCCAAGGACAAGAATCACATGATCTTCTCAATAATGCAGAAAAAGTTTCGACAAAATCCAACAGCCATTCATGATTAAAAAAAAAAAACCCATAGACGGTCTTACTGCAACCTGATAAAAGCCATATATCATAAACCAGCAGCCAACATCTTACAGAAAAACTGAAAACCTTCAACGTAAAATCAGGAACAAGACAAGGGTGTCCACTATCACCACTCTTATTCAGTATAGTTCTGGAAACATTAGCCAGAGCAATTAGACAAGAGAGAAATAAAAGGAATGAGGACAGGAAAGGAAGAAGTTAAATTATTATTATTTGCAGGTGATATAATACTCTATACAGAAGACCCCAAAAATCCATTGGAAGACTTCTAGATATAATAACCAAATTCAGTAATGTAGCTGGATACAAGGTCAACACTCAAAAATCAATAGCATTCTTGTACACAAACAACGAACTCACTGAGAGAGAAATAAGGGTAACCACACCCTTCACTACAGCATCCAAAAGAATGAAATCCTTAGGAATCAATCTAACAAAGGAAGTAAAAGATCTATACAGTGAAAATTACAATACTCTGAAAAAAAATCAAAGAGGATTTCAGAAAATGGAAAGATATTCCCTGTTCATGGATAGGAAGAACAAACATTGTGAAAATGGCCATTCTCCCAAAATTGTTATACAGATTTAATGCAACTCCAATCAAAACACCATTTGCATACTTCACAGAGTTAGAGAAATCATTCCTAAAATTCATCTGGAACCAGAAGAGACCTAGAATATCAAAGGCAATTCTGGGCAACAAAGGTAAGCCAGGAGGCATCACAATCACTGAGTTGAAATTTTATTACAAATCTATTGTGATAAGATCAGCATGGTACTGGAATCAACAGACCTGAAGATCAACGGAATAGATTGCAAGACACAGGCACAACTACAATCACACGCAGCCACCCCATCTTTGACAAAGGAACCAAACATGTACACTGGGAGTAATATAGCCTTTTTAATAAGTGGTGCTAGAATAACTGACTTTCCATATGCCAAAAACTAAAACTATATCCATGTCTATCACCATGCACTAAACTAAAATCAAATTGGATCAAAGATCTAAATATTTAAAACAGAGACACTAAATCTGCTGGAAGACAAAGTAGGTAAAAATCTTGATGATATAAGAGTAGGCATTTTCCCAGAAGAATTGAAAACATCATACCTTAGTGATATTTGTGCACCCATGTTTATAGCAACACAATTCGTAATAGCCAAATCTTGGAAACAACCATAGTGCCCATCAATCAAGAATTGGATAAAAATGATGTGGTATTTTTATATAATGGAATACTACTCAACTATCAAGAAAGATTGCATCGAGACTTTTATAAGTAAATGCATATGACTTGAGACCATACTCATTAGTGAAATAAATCTAACTCACATGTGTAAATACCATATAGTCTCCCTAGTTTAAGAAACTGAAAAAGCATATATGATCCAAAATCTACAATAAATACTGTGTAAAGGTAAGAAACTGGTTAAAGAGGAAAAGTAATTGGGACAGGGGAAAGGAGGAAAGAAGGAAGGGAAAAGGAAAAATACATAAATTTGTGTGTGTGTGTCTATATATATATATATATATATACACACACATAAGATAGCTAAAATGACTATACTACTAAATGTATTAGTTATTGGAAAAGAACAGTTAATATTCATATGATTAGGTCAATTTTGCATGTCTATATCTGTTAATCTAAGCAACCCTTTTGAAGGTAGCTATATGCAATATTACAACCATTGTCAAATTCCTATCATCTTGTTTTGTAAACCTATACTATTATTATATTGGATATGTTGTTGTTGTTTGTCTCTTTTGCTTTTTGCTTTTCCTTTCTGTGTCTTTTTTCTCTTAAATAAATAAATTAAATTAAGTGGAAAAAAAGACCAAAGACATAGGGCCAGCAGTGTTGATATATGCCTGTAATCCTGGAAATCAGCAGGCTGAGGCAAGAGTATTGCTGTGAGCTCAAGGTCAGCCTGGGCTATATAGAGAGACCTTATCTCAAAAAACCAAAACAGAAAATCAAAACAAAAATAAAAAGACTAAGGACATAGCACTTTTTAAAAAATTGCTTGATAACTGTTGTAGGGAGAGTTGCTTGGCCTGTCTCAACTCCCTTTTCACCTGAAAAATGTGCATAATATTACTGTATTTACTCAGGAATTATTCAAGGCTTCGTAGAAATAATTATGTGGAAGTTATCTGATAACTATAAAGAGCTGAGCAGATGCTCATTGTCATTTGACAAGCCAAGGTGAGTGGGCAAACTTCTCTCAATAACTCCTGTTCAGCTATCCTCTCAGGAGGAAAAACAATGTGCTCTAGTGCTAGTCCTAGTTACCTACCAGTTTGTTAGGCTTAGTCATGTCACTTCTTTGAGCCTGTATTTCCTATTATGTGGGGGAGACCTAATAGATAGACATAGGTCTAATATACTGCCTTGTCCATTGCAAACACATAGGAGATAATCACAAGAGAAAGTCTAAATAGTGTTGTGAAACAGATGGAGTTGGAGGTCAGACAGACAGAAGTCTAAACTCTACTCTGTCATGAAATGGCTGGGTAATCTTGGGAAAAGTTACTTCTATATTTAATTCCAGTTTCTTCAGCTGAAAAATAGGGCTAATATCAATGCCAGTAGCATGGGATTTTTGCTATGATTGCATGAAATATGGACACTTAGTGCTAAGCCCATACTGAACTTGTGGTGTACAAGGTAGTTTCTCATTTTTCCTTTCCTGAAAGTAACAGGCTGCCATCCCTTTCTTGCCTGAAAGGCAGAATGTGCTAAGCCTACTGCAGTCTGCATGGTAGAAAAGAAAGGTCAAGCCTCACCCACTGTTCAAGAGAAATTGCTGTTCTAGGCTTAGGTTTCCAGATGGGTCTTACTCATTATGCCCCAGCAATTATCTATATTTTACATGATGCTAGGTACACTGTTCTTCTTTGGACTAAATTACAAAATCTGAAATTACTTATGACTTTACCAACCTGAACACTATGTTAGTAAGCACACTTGCAGAACCCAAGTTCTTTGTAGCTATAAAAGATCCTTTTTTGATCCTGGTCAGATCATCTCTAGGCAGTGGCCAGGGTGCACAACCAGGTGAATAGGGAACACTGCTGGTGGCAGCTAGTGAACTCTCCTTCAGCTTTGATTTCTGCAAATGGACTAGGAGCTGCCATGGTGGCCAGGCCTTACTCTTACTCTCCTGTCTAAGGCTCTCAGGATCTTAGGCTCCCTAACCTTAGTTTCTAATCAACAATGTTCCTATGCATCAATTGCAATCAAAGGCATCAGCTGTCCAAACTCTCCAACCTAGGTTACCCACAGGTTAACCCAGAAGGTGATTGCTTAAACTAAATCATTCCCAAGTTATTCTCAACATTCCATGTACCTCTTAATTCTGTACTACACTGGTTAAGTAAAAGACAACTGGGATTTTTTACTTGCTGGCTTCCAGAGTGTAAAATTATGAGGAATCAAAGAGAAAAAAGAATGAGAAGACCATGAAAGTTAGTGCATTATATGAATAAGAATAGCAGTGATAATTATAACTATTTATAAAGAGCACACTGTATGTACAGTGTGGTTGGGGTAAAGTCATAAAGTGGTTGCCAGGCAAGGCATTTGCCTAAAAATTTTGCCTATGGACTCTTGAAATAGTTTGAAGGTGAATTTCAAAGATTCTGACAATCATACTCCTATGCTAGCAAAGGTCAAATAATGGGAATGAAGACATGAAAATCAGACAATTTAATTTCAAGTTTTAAGAAGGGCAATAATAATTTTGAAAGTTAATGAAAATTTTAATACAAATTTTGGGTTTTACTACAAATGCTGTATGTTTGTATTCATGACAGCCATTCACCGCACTCTAGAACTCCCCATTATGAGTATATGCAGTTTTCTGTAATCTCAATCTCTAAGATTCTATACTGTGAACAAATTTCCTTTCTTTTTCTGTTGTGCCCAATTTAGCACCATCTCTGTTCCTTTATTGATCCTATAAACTGAAACTATTCTGCCTCCTCTTCCACTTTCCTTAAATTCCATGCTCAATCATCATGATTCCTTTTCACACTCTCAAATCCCACGCCATCCTCTTACTTCACTGTACTTACTTGGCAAAACCACAGCCTTAGGTATATCTAATTCGGTGTCTTCTTTCTCAGTGCCTACACAGCTAAATATGGTTGAAGAATGACACAGACCACATTGACTTGCCTCACTTAAATCTTCATCACCATCATATGGGTCCATAATGTTGTCCAGAAATCGCATTTATTTTCCTACTCTACTCTCCTTCCTGGTCTCCCAAACAACTATCTTGCCCTCTTCTTCTTCCTGTTATGGTCCTATGAAAAACTGCCTATCAAGGGCTGTAATAACCTCTATGTTGCTAAAAACCAACAGTTGCTTCTCAATTTTTATGAAGCAGCAGCATTTAATATTTTCTTTATGCAAACTTTCTTAAAGTGGCTTCCAAGACAGCTTCTATTTTGATCTATTCCTTCTTAGCCCCTTTTATTGCTTTTCTCACATGACAGTGCTATTTAAATACTGAAGTGTCCCACTCTACAGCTGTTGGATTTCTCCTGTTTGATACACTCACTGGTCTCATTTTTATCCAAGATTTTAAAAGCTATTTATATAGTGCTAATATGAAAATTATTACTCTACAGCTGTCATCCTTGGCTACAACTGCCATCATATCCTGCTTAAATTACCCTGCAGTCTCACAAACCCTTTCCTTTCTTCTGCTATTGTGGGTTCTTAGACTACATTTGCCACAGTGATCCTAAAAATACCTCAGGAGATGCCACACCTCTATGTAAAACCATCCAATACTTTCCCATACCACTCAATTTAAAACACAAAGTACTTACAATGACCTCTAGGCTTAGCACCACCCACCCACTCACTCCCACCCACACTTGTATTAAACCTCTGATCCAAAGGAAAATAACTCTTCTTCAATATCATTAACATGCAAAGAACTTATCATTGAGCTCCTATTAAAAAAGTGGAAAGGAATATGTAGGAACTCCATTACAACTTCCTAACAGAACAAGCTTACTAAAAACCACAGTTACCTTGGAAGATCTAGATCATGAACTCTAGGTCATCAGTGTTAAGTGTTTATTGTTTTACTTTGTACCCATATTTATTGCTGTATTGTTTTGATCCTGTGTCCCACCAAGGCCTCCTGTAATTTGGATGTGGCTGAGTCTGGTGTTTGTGATTGGTTTGTTGTCTGGTGCTGGGATTGGTGATGTGAGTGCTGCACCCGTCCAGGGGTGGAGCTGACATACAGAGTAAGGGCAGGACAAATGTGTTCTCTTTCTCTCTAGCTGGTTTGCCTTGCTGTTTGCCAGCTGCCATGAATGGCTGCCCCACCACGCCATGCTGCCTTGGAGCCAACTGAGAATGGACTGAAACCCCCAAGAACTGCAAGAAGTAAATCTTTCCTTCCCTAATTTTGGGCATCAGGTAGTCTGTCTCAGTAATAAGTGAAAAGTAACTAAGACAATTGCCATCAGATAGCAGTCTCTTTCTCAACAAATAGGCTGTACATTTAACCTAATATTCCTTTACTAACTTAAAGACTTGTGTGAAACCTGCATCTCCCTCTAAAGTTATCTGCCCCTCCTTTTGAAGATCAAACATACAGTCATATCTTGGTACTGAACTACTTTGGAACTCTTCAAATTTGCATTTGGCACATTCTAACTAAAATTTTGCCCCAACACTCTTAATTTAATTTATTTAATACTAGATGTGCAAGATAGAATATGCTGATTTCAATTGTTTCTTTACTTGTCACTCCTTCCAGGCAAAACAATTTGTAGAGTGGATGCTTGAATTATGAATTCAATTCATTCTCAAGGACTGGGTGCAACTCAAGTTGGTTGTAAGGCAAAGACTATTTTTCCCATAAGAAATAAGGAGATACTCATAATGTTTCCTGAACCTCCCAAACCACTCTTTAACTAACATTTTCATAATAAAAATAGTTGTATAATGTGTGTAATTTGCCACAAACACCAATAATTTCCTTAGAGTATTCACCAAAATATCATACAATGTACCTAGTTTACCAGAAACAAAAAATTTCATAGTGTACTTACCATTCAAGTTGACATCTCCCGCTTGCAGGAAAGGAGGATGAAATAGAAGGTGGTTATTGTTTGGAAGGAGAGTCCCCTGCCATAAGAACATCAGCAATTTGGCTCTCTCTGGTGTCTGTTCTCTCCTTTGGAGAATCTGTAGCCCACTAAAATCTGCTTCTGGTTCACTAGTTCTCAACATTTTCAGAACTAAAAACTGATCTAAAGTTGTCTTTTTCTGTCTTTTTTTAACACTGTTCTATAGTATGACATGACATGGTCATTAAGGAAGTCAATCGCAGCAATTGGCTTTTTCTCTGTTTGGGTGGGTCTTCTCAACAAACGTTTGTAGCTCTGTCCATTGTTTCGGGACTTCCCTTTATTTCAGAAGAAGAATTTTGGTGCATCTGTTGTTGATAGTCCCCCTCCTCTTCAAAAAATCCTCAACTGCTGTTCTCTGTTGGTCAGCCAGAAGTTACTGAAGTTCCTCTGTAGACAATTCCTCTGAGTACTCCTCCACCAGTTCCTTAACATCACCACTGTCTATTTGCAAGCCTATGGACTCTGCTATAGTGACAATGTCATCAACCACAGGGTCAGTTGAAGGCTCAGGCTCCTTTACATAGCCTTCAAAATCTCTCTCCTATATAATTTTAGGACATAATTTTTTCCAGGAAGATCTCAAAGTCCTTAGAGAAATACTGGCCCAGGAATTCTCAGTTACCTCCACACAGGAAATAATATTGCAATACTCCTTCCAGAACTCTTTAAGGGTTAAATCCATATCTGAGACCATCTAGAAGCACTTAGGAACAGTTCCTTGGTGGATAGCTTCTTAAAGTTAGCCATAAACTTCTGGTCTGTAGGATGCAGTAAAGGAGATGCATCAGGTGGGAGGCACTTGACTGAGAGTGATGGGAATTCTTCAGCCAATTCCTCTTCTCATGTGCAAAAAGGAATATTGTCCATGATGAGAAGAGCCTTGAGTGGTAAATGTTTGTCCTCTAGATATTTCTTAACAGTAAAAAAGGATTTCTCATCCACTCAAGAAAAAGTACTATACTCTTGTTACCCAGGGTTTTGTGTTAGCTCTCCATATGACCCCCTAGCCTATTGTTCATGGCTTTATGTTTTCTGAACACTATAGTGGTCTCAGAATGACAAACCAAAAGAGGCTTTATCTTGAGGTCACCACTTACACTGGCACATAGCAATAATGTTAGGCTTGTGGCTTGGCATTTTCTTCTCTTCATGGGTAATGTAGGTTCTCCTGGGCATTTTCTTACAGAAAAGGACAGTTTCATCACATTTGAAAACTTAATGAAAGCAAGAGCCATTTCCCTATGTCATTTTTTTTAAAGTGGTATATGTAATTTTTAGCAGCCCTGTTATCACCACTGGCTGCTTGACCATGTTTGGCTATACTATGAACCCCAATTCTCACTTTAAAATTGTGAAACCAACCTTTACTGGCATGAGTGTGATAAAGCAGCATACCAGTGTGGGCCTGGTTTGAATCTCCATGGAATTTTACTCTTTATGGAATGTTGTTGTCATGAAGGATATATGTCAGGAATTTAAAAAACTGTCATTGATGGATTATCGTATACAAGATCTGTATTTATAGCCCTAGCTTTTTCACAAATTATAACTCAGATAGGCTCGAACCTGTCATCCATCTTTCATTTATTCACACTAATAGTAGCCGTTCTATCTCATCTAACACTGTTAATAGTGACTTACTAATTTGAGTAACACCTTTAGCAACACTAGCTTTCGTATCCAAATCACTTGTCTGTAAAATTGTCAAGATGGTGGATTTCAACATGCTGTATATATTAGCAAGATCAGTCACACCAATACCACTCTCATATTTCTCTACAATTTCCTTCTTCTTTTCAATTGTGATTGCTTTCTTTGCCTACCCTTCCTTTCTTAAAATCTTTTCTAACTTTTAGGGGGCCATTTTGATAGCAGTAATCACACAGATTATACAAAGCATTGACTGGAATCACATCCCCAACAAATGCATCTGGGCTCAGACTGATGCTTATGTATGCCTACACACCCTTTTCTGGCATCACAAATCTTTGTTTACAATCCCACAAGTGGCCAGAATTTCGGTCATAACTCAAGACTTTGGTCATAAGTTGAGTCTAAAATACCAATCATAACCCAAGTTGTTCATACATGAGACTAGTCATAACTCCAGAGTCCACTGTACTTGTCATTTTTGGCACTTGACATGCCTGTTGGAACCAACTAACAAACAGTACCAAGGCACCACTGTATTTCCAATCATTACTCCTCATGTGATAGACTCTTATCTGTTTGATTCCAAGTTATAGGAAAGGAGAAATACTAGGTTTCTGGTGAGCACAATGTTCCTAAAGAACACTGATGGTGTGTAAGTGGAGGCTTACACGTCAACCCTTTTAACTGTCTCCTTGTATCCTGTTTCTCATCTGTCCATATGTAAAAGACCAGATGAAAAGATGACTGAATATCTCTTTCTACCCTTGTTTTAATGACTATATGTTTGTCATGGCATATAAACCAAAGCTTTATTCATAAGCTCAAGATGTATAGAAATTACAGGACAAGATTTGGCAAGAAATATGTCAGGAGAGCATTGAAACTTTGTGTTCAGTCTCAATTGTCAGTTGAATGATGAAATCATGATAGAACAATAATATTTGTTGATATTTATTAAGCAGTGGCTGCAACACATGTACTGTACTTAGCACTATAATATCCAATTCAATCTTTACAAAATCTCTAAAAGGTGGGCACTATTAGTAGATATGTTTATCCTGTAAGAAATTGAAATTTTGAAAAATCAAGTAAGATACTCAAAACCAGGCAGCCAAGTGAATCAGTCATTAAGACTGTGGCTAGAATTGCCACTATGAAAACTTCACCAAAACCTTATCTCTCTTCCAATGAAGGACAAGTGGAGGAGCAGCGATGGGTGCCAAGTTAGGATTTATAGTACTGGAAAAGCGGGCTTGTTTTGGATGATTTAAAAGTCATGGGACAGTTTTTGAAATTCCTGACATGTGTTCTTCATGACATCAACATTCTATATAGAGTAGAATTCCATGGAGATTCAAACCAGGCCCACACTGGCGTGCTGCTGGATCACACTCAATACACCAGTTGAGATTCTGCTAACAATGAACTGGGGAACCATACAATTGCTTTTGCTTCAGCATCATAGAGAAAAAAAGTCTGGATGGAATCCCATAAAACTAAATACTAGTGTGGAGGAAAGGAACCAACTTTAAACTATCAGACACTCAGCCTGACGTTGAGTCCCTTCCAATTACATGCCTTTCCAACTCTTTTCTGAAGGAATGATATGTTGTCAATCCCTCTGCCTGCATTAATTCCAGGCTTTAGTGATAAATATATTCCCCAACATGGCTAAATTGTGATAGATTAGACAGTTAGTGGTAAGGACTGAATAGTAAATACATAGAACAAGAAAGAAAGAATAAAAGATTCTGCTGCAGATAGATCTAGGATACAAGAGTAGTTATTGTACAGAGTACTTGTGAGACTCCTGAAATACGCCACAAAGAATAAGAATAAACAGGTGTGGTCATGAAAAGACCTCTTCCTTATCTTGTCTTCCTTCACAACAGACTATGATTAAAATATAACAATCAGACTTCAATGGACCAGTAAACATTTTAAGAAAGCATGAGGAAGAGGTAGACTTAGCTTTCCATTGCCTTTTTCCTTGTAAATTCTTCATGGTAGAAACTGTTGGTTAGGTGATGCCCAGCATTGTAAACTTACCATCATCATTTATGACATGCAACTAATACTAGTTCAGCAAACAGTTGTAAGATGACCAATGAAGTGGTCATGTGTATAAGTTACATATTTCAATGCCCAGAATATATGAAGAAAAGGTATTATTATTATTGTTATTGTTATTAAAAGGAGAAATGGAATAAATCATTTTCAGGCAACTATTTTGCTCCAAAGTCTCTTGAAATACTATGATTAGCACTAAATAGGGAGTCAGAAGCCTGGTTCTTGCTGTTATTTTAATGAACCAAATGCCCTTAACCAATGACTTTCACTTTCAGATTTCACTTTTCTAACATCATAATGAAAACATTAGCTGAAAATAAAATTGTCTTAGCTTTAAAGGACCAATTTACTATTAAATCTAGCCCCACTAAATTTGTTTTTCATTTTTAAACAGCTGGATCATACTACAGAGGTTTTCTTTCTCTGTAATGTGAAACTTTATGAATTTGAGATTAAAAGAGAATGTAATGAGAGAGTGTATCCTTGTGTCAATTTCATTATACAACCTGAATTGAACAGCAGTATCCTGGGCAGAGTCCCCAGTGGCTCTCAACTTTCCACCTGAGTGTGTTTGCAAAAGGCAACTAGACACATATGTGTATTCATTCACCAATATGGTAATGCTGTTTTTGAAGTTATGCTTTTATCTAGCTTCTGAAAAATATGCTGTGCTCTCTGAGCCACACACACAAAAAAATGAATTTTTCACCAATGGTGACAAAAACGACTGGTATAAAGAGAATTGTAGCAAAGAGGAGATAAGTGGGTTCAGCAATAACTCACACATGAAAACAATTTAACAATGTAGTAATAGAAATGCTGAAGAATGACCCATGTCTAATATCTGTATTTCTAACTAACTTGAATTTCTCTTTCATGTGGCTTCTATTAAATAAATAAATGTGCATTCAGTTTCAACTCTCCTCTAGGCAATATGGGGAGTAGAATGATGAATCAAATATAGATATGTTTTCCTCAGTGAACCAACACATAACAATGGGCAGAATTATATCAGGAAAGAGAAAGGTTAGTTCCCTTGGTGGGCATCAAGGAAGACATTGTGCATGTCCATAGATGAGGAAGATGCATTCTATTAGGAAGTTCAGGGGACCTTTGTACTACATTTCATTCAGCTGTGAATGTGTGGGAAGGAGTCTCAGGATGGAAAGAAGAAAGCACCTGACTTCACTGATTTGGAATGTCAGAGTGAAACAGTAGGGAAATACTGGCACATAGGGTAAAATGCCAAGTCGAAGCCACATTATACCTTGATGAGGAAGGCTGACGAAGGGGCTTACATTATTCTCCAAGCAACGAGAAACCATTTAAAATAGTTCAGCCAAAAGATTGCATTATTATAGTTGGGCATTAGAAAGATGATTGTCATAAGAGAAAAAAGCAGGAGAAATAAGGGACCAAAGACAAGTTTGGAGACTGTTTCAGAAACAACAGAAAAGTAGCAAGTGACTGAACTAGGTTAGTAACAGAAGATTTGGAGATGGTGGGGCTGGTGCTTGAGAGATGAGAAGGTCTACTTGTCAGAAACACTTCTTTTGGCCTTGCAGGCTGAAGGGCAAGAGAAACTGTCAAAAAGACCTGAGAAAATGGCAATACGAAGAACACAAACTGCAAACAGAAGATGATTACAGAAGTTTAGAGACTTGAATGTGAGATCCAAGAATGCCCAGAATGAAGTGATCAAAAGACCAGTTCTAAATGTACAGCTGGTACTCTGTAATGGAAGTAAGGCTGAGTATACGTTTGTTGTTTATTGGCGTAGATGTTATGCATAACTGAAAATGTGTGACTAAATAGAATTGTAAAGGGAGATGTGAAAAAGAAAGGAAAATAAGAATACAGTAGCCTCCTCACTTATCTTCAGTTTTGATTTCCATGGTCTTCAGTTACCTGTGGTCAACCACAGTCAGAAAAAATTAAATAGAAAATTCCTCATAGTGCCTATCAGAGAGCCTTGCACAAAGCCAAAACTACATTTCAAATTATTCACCATTCAGATTAGTGTGATGAAATCTCATACCAATCTTCTCTATCCCAATGTGGATCATCCCTTTGTCCAGCAAATCTATGCTCTGTATGCTGCCACCTTGGTCAATAAGTAGCCCTTTCAGTTATCAGATCGATTGCCACAATATTGAGGCAAGAGAGAAGGTCCTGGCACTCGCCAAATGGTACCTTTTATTTTTTCATGCCTGCCTCAAATTCCTTGCAGCCAGCTCTTCTACATCAGTTACTTTGTAACCACTCTGGGAGATAATTGCTTTGGCAGCACCAGGGGTTCCATCATGAACCCATCCTAGATTCCTCCCTTTACAGCCTCTCTGAATGGCAGTCTTCCCCAGTCAGATTAAGGAGGAGCCCTTACCTACTCATAACCCATCAGAAAGTCTGAACACTTCACATGGCAAGTCCACCTTTCTTTTCCTTATAAGTAAACTCACAGTACCATTACTGAGTTCGGCCTATGTGCTATTCCCCCTTATGTGGCAGTATAAGTCCTAATAAAGCTTTTTGATGGCATAGTTTTTGTTTGTGATTTCTATCCTAGGTGGAGCATGCCGAGCTGGTGCTCTAAAAGCTCGTCACACCAAAGGCCCCTGACACTACTGAAAGAGGCCAGAACCACAGCTGATAACACTAAAGACTATTGGTGCCAAAAGGAGTCAGCAGTCAGAGCTGGTTACATTGAGGACAGGAAGCAGCGAAGAATGGCAGTGAATGGTAGAGAAATGCAAGAGCCACCATCTCTAGTGGCTGGAAGACTTCCAAAGACTTTCCAGTTGTTGCTGGCTCCCAGTGGCGAGGAAGGCCACAAACCCAAGGACTTGATAGCCACTGGCACTCAAAACCTAGAGCTTTAGAGTTTTCAATTAGGGGTTCATTAATGACTCTGCCAGATAAATTTCCCATGAGAGGTAAGAAAAAAGAGAGGTTGAACAGAATAATCTTTCAGAGGTTAGTTACATATGGAAGAAAATCACACATATTTTCATTTGAAGAAAGGCAGGACCAGGTGATCTGAAGCAAGACAGGGTGGTTGGGAGGGCAAGAAACAGAGGGAAAGGAAGATGGAATGGGGATGAGAAAAATCAAGAAAATGTACAGAGGAGGAAGGGGTGTGAAGGGGAAGAGATGAGAGGTGGAGCAATATTGAAGAGGTAAAGAAAGAATCACAGGTAGTCTGGAATAGTGATTTACAGAGCCCCTTTAAAATATTTATTAAGTTACAAGTATTAATTGAAAAGTACAGAAATCATTGCACGATGATTATCTCAAGAGGCTCTCTGGTTTGCTTTGTCTTGCCATGGGTCTGTATGTACGTGTGCATATAAAATGAACATAGCCTTATTCTTCCGTGTGTACATATATCTACAGATATATAGCTATATGTTCAGAAAAACACAGCAAATAATTATGAAGAAAATAAAATAATATGAAATACTCTTCTAAAAACTATAGTTAAAATTTAATCATGCAGTCTGTTATTTCTAGCATATATGCACATATATCTAAGTTCAATTTTCTTTTTACAAAGGCATTCAACACTATGTCATGGTCATTCAAGTTGATAAATAACTTCTCTTCAGTGGTTGTATAGTACCCTGCTGTGTGAACAGATATGGTTTATTTAGTTCATCCCCTCTTGATGGGAACACTGTTGTTTTGAATTCTTAGTTACTGTAAACAACATTGTGATGACGATCCATATATGTGCATCCTGTACAAATGTCCATTTGTTTCTTTAAGACAAACTCACAGAAAAAATTACAGGGTCAAAGAATATATATTTTGTAAAGGCTCGTCCACACAAATTATTTAAGTGCCTGTCAGAAAGTGGGTAAGCAATATTTTCTTCCACCTTCTGTATAAATTTTCTGATAGCTATTGCTGAAATACATTCTCAAAGTCTCCCTTCTCATCCTTCCTTGCCTCAAGAATACATCATTAAGGGAAGGTTGTATAGCCAGTGACACAACACCTGCCTCGCAAGTGCAAGGTCCTGAGTTCGATTCTGGATATCAAGTATATCAAATACATATATAATATACATATATTTTGTATGTTTCCATGTATAAAATTAAGCTCCAGAAATATAGTAGAACTTCTAGAGAATAATCCTAGTGGTAAGAAGTAAAACTAGGCTTATTTTTAGAGCTTATCCAAAAGAGAAAAAATAGAAAACCATCAAGGCAAAGTTATACCCTGGTAACTATATGTTTTATCCCTCTGACTAGGAAATGGAGTAATTGAACCTATGAAAATACTTACCAAGTACATACAAAACAGATTTTTAAGCAATCTAAGAAGCCACATATTTTCCCCTCTGTGTAAGTATAAAATTGTGTCAAAATTTTTTTCTTTTTGTGTATTTTTTAAAAGAACAAATATGAAAAAAAATAAGAAAATCAACCTAAAGCTTTTAAGAAAACATTTCATTATTTGAACCTTGGTTTGAAGTTTGGGGAAATATTTAGTTATTAATTTAATTTCAGACAAAAGACAGAATTCTAGCAATTTACTATAGGTCAAATTTGCTATAAGGGAGGCATTAATATTTCTTCCAGTATTTTAGCAAAATTTAAAATATATATTTACAACACTTTAGTCATTTCCCTTAAAAAATAAAATCTTTGCAGACTCCATGTAAAGTGGCCAGATGCCTAATTAGGAATTCTAAAACTCAGCTGTATTGAATTAATAAGTACCATGGCAAGTATTAACCAGAATATCCTATTCCTCAACAATGAGGGAAAAATACTTGTAAGTTTATAAAATGAGCTGTCAAAGGGTATTAGTGAGTTTCTAAATAAGATCATTATATTTTCCTATTCTTGCTAACCCATGCCATGGTTAGAAATCAAATCATGCCCAAATTTCTCACTTATTTTTTGCTTTTCACCCAAAAGCCTGTCACCCTTAGAAATTCCCCACCCTCCCCAACTCTGCACTAAAACTTTCTATGGTTACTTTCAGTCAAGAAAACATTGCAGATTGTTGGAATTTATAAATTTTTATTTTTTAAGGATTAAATAAACATTACCTCTCTTTTGGTTGTTGTGCGGGAGATGTGAATGCTTGTGTGTACTAGTTCCCTGTATTAGATGTGGGGTTTTTTCCTTTTAAAGACTTACTATTTATTGGTAAATCAAAATAAACAAAACTTCAGAAATCCTAGTTAGTAATTTGTTCATATTTCCTACAGTTAAAAGTATGTTTTTCCTAAAGAAGAAGTGTATTTTTAATTTTTAATAAAATGCTGGATGAAATGTAACTGACGCACCTTCTGGGGAAAGTCACACACTTCCATGATATTTAGTAATTTGCTAGAGTTCTGCAACTTAGTTATTGGATGTTAAATCTTTCTGCTTATTTTCAAGAAGTCGAGAAGCAAATGTGTTATGATTTTGTTAGGAAAGGCAAACCCTGTAGAAATAAAAGTAATATAAGAAGAATGGCTAGTGCCTAGTTTCAAGTTAGCAAGACACTCAATTACTATAATGTATACTAAGGGTCTGAACAACTGGCTATGAACTGCTATTGTCCTCATACTGGCTTGATTCAAATTCCCACTCTGCCCTGACGTGATTGCTCTCCTTCTTGAGATCTGTTTCCTCATTTTGTCCACTCCCTGGAATTGCCATAAGACTCACATGAATGCTCAGAAGAGAGTCTGCCATGCAGCAAATTCTCCTAAATGTTACTTTTAATTTTATTTTCAGTCATTTTATTTTCTTTCCAATACTTGTACATATTTATGGGTATAATATGACCCTTAAATTTATGCATAAATTGTGCAATTATTGCATAATAATCAATTCAGAGTATATCTGCCACCCCCAAAATTTCAAACATTTATCATTTCTTTGTGATGAGAAGTTTCAATACCTTGTCTTCTAGCTATTTTAAAATATACAGTACATTAATGCAGACATCACATTGTACAACCAAAAATGGAAATCTCTTCTCATCTAACTATAATTTTGTCATGTTGACCAATTTTTCTCCATCTCCCTTTATTCCCTGTAACCCATTCTACCCTCAGTTCACATGTGACTGAGATAATGTGGCTCTTGCCTTTCTATGCCAGAAATATTTCATTTAACAGCATCCTCTAGATTGATTTATCTTTTGCAAATGCCAGTGTTTTATTTTTTGTGCTCAAATAATATTCCATTGTTTATATGAGGTGTGATTTTAAAATATGGTGGGTATTTAAATAAAAATTATTGCAATAAAAGAAAACTTGCCATTAACCCCACTACAAATATTCTTCCCCTCCTTGCTTGGAACACACTTACCCCATTTTTCTTGACACTTGCTGAAGCGGTTCTGGAAGTACTCTTCAATGTGTGTCTTTAGTTGCACTGTTAAGCTGCCTCAATGTCCTAAATCTATTCAAAATGTTTACCTTTCACAATTATTTTAAATCTGGGGAAGAGTAAGAAGTCATATGATGCCATATTCAGTGAACACGATGAATGAAGAAATACAATAATATTTTTACAGACTTACCTTTCTGTTGGATGATACTTAGCAGTAGCATTCACTGTATTTCTGATCACATCTCATGTAGACATCAGACCAGATTCTGTAAATGATACTGTCTCAATGCACATGTGACTTAGTTAATTTGTAAATTTGAGTGGTTAAATGAATTGTGGCCAAATTGGTCACTGACAGCAATGAAAGGGACACAAAGAATTCTGTTGTAGATAATCTAGAAAAACAAAAAGTGGAAGTTAAATGTTTCTTATTTAGTAATGCAATGACTGGTAATTGAATTGACTCATCAGTGATACAAGTCTTCTCAAAAATAAAGTGTTTCTTCAAAGAAGAATATTTGGTACTCCTCGTGTCTGCCTGATTCTGTGAAAAACAGGTGGAACTAAAAACAAAATAAAGGCATAACCAACAAAAACCAAAACCAGTAGTGACCTGTTAGCTGATGTGTTGGTTCCAAAGGCATTTATAAAGTAACAATGCCACCTATTGGATAAAAAAAGAAATTTTTGATGGTTTACTAGAAAAAGATTGACTTAAGACCTGTCTAAACTAATGCAAAGTGTTGGGTTGCAGAATGAGAAAGAAAAAAAAAAAAAAAAGAAAGACGGTCTCCACTTTCAGGAAACATCCTACCTAGTCCAGAAAATCAAAGGTCACTCCCAGTCATAACACATTTGCAAGTCTGTTTTTCAAAACTTAATTTTTTTTTCTCTCAAACTCTGGCAAGGATTACATACTCTATCTTGGCATTTGCTCTATTGCTCCTTCACACCTTGTACAGT
>RJWM01020005.1:0-37924 GCA_004363535.1 Dasyprocta punctata
TTTTTTGCGGCACCGGGGATTGAACTCACAACCTCGCGCCTGTCAGGGCAGGCACTTAACGCACTGAGCCAAACTCCCGGGCCTGGTTTTTTGAGGCAGGGTCGCACTATGTAGCTCAGGCCATCCTTGCGCTCGCGTTGTAGCCCAAGCCAGCCTCAAACTCACAACGCTCCGCCTACCTCAACCTCCCGAGTGCTGGGATTAAAGGCGTGCACCACCACGCCCGGCTCCATGCTTTTTGTCTTTCTTATGTGTCTTTTTTCTCTTAAATAATAATAATAAACTCCCCCACCTTAATATATTTGAGGAGTGTGCTTAAAAAAAAAGAGCTAATGTATAAAATAAGCAGGGAACATTTTTATAAAGTTTTTCTACTCAATGCTAATTTCTAGAGATAAATTCACAGTAGATGTTATTTTGTGTTACAGGCTTTTTGTGTTGCTTTCCTCTGATTCCTCACCCTTTTTCTTCTGCTCCCCTTTCACTGTGGCTCTCTCTGTCTAAAGGCTCTCAGTCGTGTGTGAATCGGGGATGAAAGTGGAGTTCATGGGAACCAATCAGAAAGGCATTTTCAGATAGTCAAACCTGAACCCATCTTCAGATACGCTGATGCAGCTGGTTTGGAGTGATACAAGTGTATTTTTTAAAATTATTTTGTTTAGTGGTACAAATGGCCCTGCAGTGTAAGAAGTGTGTCACATGACCTGCATTTGCACTGGAACCTTTGGTCAAGACCTAATAAAATAACTACGGCTGTAAAAAAAAAAAAACATTTCATGGGATTACAAATATAAACTTCCTGGACTGCAGTGAGGACGGGAAAAGGGACCTCTATAGAAGGGGACAAAAGCTTTGAGCTCAGCTTCTTCTGCCGTCTGTTGTGGCCAAATCAGAAGAAACCAGAGCACAAGGGAGTCCCGGTGATGAAATCTGTAGACGTCAGCCTTTGAATCCCCACTCGTGATTCGTGTGCTAATTTATATAATGATTGATAGCAGTGAAGTTGTCCCTGGTGATGGTGTTAGTCAGTCCTCATCTCTCTGGGTAGAACCAAGATGGACCACATCTGGGACCCAGAAGAACAAATTTAAAAGGATTTCATCAGAGGAAGTATCTTCTCCAATCACAGAAAATTGAACTGGAAGTCAATAAAAGAAACCAGCCAAAGAATGCCAAATGTGGAGATTAGGCAATGCACTTGTAAATAACCTAGTAGTAAAAAAGAAAGTACTATAAAATAAAGGACTAAAATATTTTTAATCAAATGAAAATAAAAATACAACATATCACAATTTCTGAGACATAGCCTCAGTGGTGGTTAGATGAACGTCCCCAAACCCTAAAAGTAAGAAAAAAAATACACAGTTTGAAAAACACACAAAACAAACCATTTGGGTCAACATTTTATGAAAAAATGGGGAATAAACACTTCAAAAAGAATTTCACTATCATTAGCCATTAAAAAATTCAAATTAAATGCACAAGAAGGTACTAGTTTCTGCATACAGGGATGGCTATGAAGAAGGAGACCAACAAAGAACAAAGAAGGCAAACTTGCAATAACAGAAAAGGCCAATGACAGATAAGCACCTGAAAAGATTTTCAGTATCTTTAGTCATTTGGAAATGCAAATTAAATCCATCGTGACCTACCCCTGCACACCTATAAGAATGCTAAAATTAGATCTCTCAATCAATACATCTGACAGGGCCAGGGTCTGGCAGGGACACATAGCAACTAGAACTCTCAGGTGTTATGAGAGGGAAGGAGATCGGTGAGTGACAGTGGAAAACAATTTGTGCTTTCTTACGAAGTTAAACATACTCATCGGATGACTTAGAAATTCCAGTCCTAGGTGTTTACCCAAGAGAAATGAAGACAGATGTTCACACAAAAAACTTGCCCATGAATATTTATAACAGCTCACTCGTGATCATTATGCACTAACCCAATTGTCCTTCAGCTGGCGAATGGATCAACAGATATTCCACACACCAGAATATTGCTCAGCGATTAAAAAGAATCCTCGTGTGCCAGTATAAATGACCCGCAGCCTCCGGTGTGTACTCTGAATGAAGGCGACTTTGATTGCCTGTAGCTCCAGGGGTTAGGCTGCCGAAAATCACAGCGCTCACCCTGTGACTGGCTGACCCAACCTCCCGGGGCGTCTGCTGTCAGCGTGAGGGTGTGGATTGGGACAGGAGGGGTCTGTTCAGCCTGAATAGGGTTGTGTGCAAAGTCACCCGTGAAGCTGGGGATACTGAACCCCTCCATTCTCCTGAGTCTTCTTTACTGGTGGAAACTGCTCATGGAAACAGCCTTTCCACCCCCGTAGAAAAAGCCTGTCCTCCTCAGTTGAAGCGTTCTCCCCTCCGCCATGCTAGTGGCTTCCCTGTCCCAGCGGAAGTGGCCTTTCTACGCTGAGAGGCTGAACCCTGCTTCGCCCCATGAAACTGCAGTAAGTAAGAAAATGTTGATTCTCCTCCAGACCCAGCCCCATGCCTCGCGGTTTCTCTGCCTGTAACTAAACTCAAGTCCTAGCAGGTCCTGCAAGTGAGGTACAAAGCACAGTGTGCTCCAAAAGAACGACATGCCCTTTCTGCTTTACCCGGCTGGAAATCCGGGAAACGTGGTAAAAGATGGGTCTAGCGTAGCAATAGGAGGAATAATACAGTTGGGACCAGGATAACTGTATTAAAACAGGTTCAGTGAGCGGAGGTTCGCCGTTTAATCCCTATTGTGCAGGGAGTTAGAGTGGACTCCAACAGTTGGATTTGCTTGCTGGCTAAAATACAGAGCAAAATGGGTACTACAGTGAGGGAATCAGAAACGCCGGACTTGCCTACAGCTAATGCGGAGAAAGGGACTCGAAGGCTCGGGAATCTGGACCGCCAGGCTGGGTTTGTCACTTAACACGCACTCACCCTCATTGGAGGGTTCGGAAGATCTTTTACCCACACCGCAAAATCTGTGAGCGCACTTGCAGATCCTTGAGGAGCTCTTGGAGCTCTTGATTGCTTTTGTCTCTGCAGACCAGGCGTAACAAGGACACCACTGAACTGGAAGCTAAGAAGGCTTCCCCCGGGGCACTTTGGTCTCCTCATGAGTAAAGAAGCTAAAAAGGGAGTTGCGGTGTTGGCAGGGGTGACTGACCCAGTCTGTCAAGGGGAAATTGGGTTATTACTCCACAGTGCAGGAAAAGACGAATACATATGTGGAGTACAGGAGAACCTTTGGGGTGGCCCCCGTTGTTACCATGCCCCGTTATTAAGCTCAGTGGGAAACCACAACAACCTAATCCAGGCAGGAGACGCCAAATGCTCCAGTCCCTTCAGGACTGAACTCATGGTCGCGCCACCAGGGAAAGAACTGAGGCCTACTGAGGTGCTTGCTGAAGGCCAAAGGCATGCAGAATGGGTAGAAGAAGAAGGGAGTTCTAAATACCAGCTACGACCCCGTGGTCAGGTACAGAAACAAGGATTGTAACTGCAATTGCGTCCTGTGTAACATGTTAGTAGACTTAGTACTGACTCATCAGTATGGCGAAACCTGTTATCATGTTCAAGTTATGAAATGCTAGGAGTAAGCATCGCCCGAAGAAAACCTGCCTTCTATTCGGGGAGGGAATTAGGGTGTATCTATTTGTCTGTAGGATGGTTGTAACATGTTACGTGTCGTTAGGAACTTGTCTTTGTGTCTGGACTACGGTTTAAGCACCCGCATCTGCTTGTCAAGCTGATGGAGAGTGGGTTATGTCAGTTTGAGTAGGAAACACCCACCTAACTTGGACCAGCATAGTTCTGGGTGTGGCTGAGGGGATTTTCTGAGACTGAAGACCCGTTCTGGGGTGAGTGACAGCACCGATAGGTTTGCAGCCTGAATGGAATGAAAGGGAAAGAGGAAGGAAGGCCGGCTTCTGTTTGCGTGGAGGCGCTCCAGCCCCTGCCCTCACCTTCACCTTGGACGTCGTCTCCTGGCTTCCTGTGCAGACCCTTCAGCCTTCCGATACGGACTCGCACGGGGCGCCGCAGTGAGCTATGGGCCTTCAGCTGGATCCTCTGGCTCGCCAGCTCACGGAACACCCTTTTGTACTTTTCCACACCTGACTCTGCGGGCAGCCGCTGGAAGCCGACCTTGTACGTCCTTCTACATTTGTCTCCTGCATTGCATCTGCTTCTGTAGTAGGCACCGATGATACAGGGAGTAACTGGAAAACGGGGTGCAGTGGGAAAGTGGCGTCACAACCTCCAAAAGTGAGCTGGGCGTGGCTCCCGCAATGGACCACAGAGTCAGAACCGTCTGTTTCCCTGCGGGGTTGTCTAACTGGCCGTGGTGTCCCTGGGTGGAACAGATGAGCGCCCTGTGATGAGCAGACGTGTTTTAAGTCAAGTGAACAAAGTCTAACCTGAGCCACTAAAACAAAACCGTGGCCTTCAGTCAATGCTGGACTTGAACCAGTTTATAGACCAAGGAAGTCCTTAAATGAAGAGGGCTTGGTCTCACTGAGGACAGACCCTGGTATTCTTTTTATTTATTTATTGCTTGCTTGTTTGTTTGTCTTTGAACTGGGGATTGAACTTGCAATCTCATGCTTGCCAGGCAGGTGTTGTTTTGTTTTGGAGACAGGGTTTCACTATATAGTTTAGGCTGGCCTTGAATTCACAGTGATCCTCCTGCCTCAGCCTCCCAAGTGCTGGGATCACAGGTGTGCCCCCCCATGCCTGGCAGAACTTGGTATTCTGACAAACGTTTACATTGTTCATTTCCTATCCAGACTTTCACAGAGAGATCTGTGGTCTTTTAACAGACTACTGTGCACTGGGGTAAAGCAAATAATCAATCCTTATGGGATCGCTAGATACGGACTCTGAACTAATTCCAAAACGCCACTGAGGTCTACAATCACAGTAGGGGCTTATGGAGGCTGGTCTGGCAGTCAGTGGAGTTTCAGCCTGGGCCTGCCTCGTGGTGCGTCCAGGGGGTCCCTGAACTCATTCCATATTTATTGTCCCAATTTTAGAATGCACAGTTGGAAAGGATTCCTGACCTGCGCACTGAGAACTGTAGAGCTGGAAAACGCCGAGTGGGAGATACAAGAGCTAAGTTAGGGAGAGACCGACAGGCAGTTAGAAAGGGGCCAGGCCCGAGACAGTCAGAACGGGGATGAGGGAAACCAGGCCTGCGGTGGAGGCCTGAGCTGATAGAAACGAGGCCCCGAGACGGAGATGCAATGGCCACGGCTGTAGGCTGCCCAGAGATAAACAACAGTCCAGAGCTGTCCTGCAGGCAGCACCATGTGATACAGAAAGCCAGAACAATGTAACAAACATGTGGAGACGACATCACAAACCCCTGGAGAGATGACCAGCGCGCTCTGAACCTCACTCCTGCCCCTTCCAGAAGGGCCTTCGTTCTTCCCCCGCGTTACTCAGTCTCGCTATGTACCCTGTCAATCAATACCAGCTAAGCAACTGTACTTGTACTCCTATAGGTTGCTTGTAGTTTGACCTAAGGTAACCTGTGATGTGATTTTACTGCATAGAAGTCCCCTAGATAAAATGTCCCGGGGCAACGCACTTTTGGGAGAACCTTCCTGCCCCTCATGACTTTTCCCTTAATAAAACTTTCCTACTCTTCGCTTCCTTTGTCCTTGATGCCATTCTTTAGTGTCCTGAGGCACAAACTTGGCCCATTTAAGAGGTTGGGAGTCACTTCCCTGTATCAGAAGCAGCCACTAAACTACCTGTAGCAGAATAGTGAACCAAAAGCAGTCTTGTGTTTTTGGTAGGGCTTGCATAGATTAGTACCACCATGAAGGCCTTGAAAAATACAGCAGTGGTAATTTCTACTATCCCAATTGACCTTATCCATTTGGGCTATGTAGAAAACATACGCCTCCTGGAAAAATGATGGTGAGCTTAACCAGGTGGTGACTTCAGCTGCAGCTGGCAGAGGAGTTTGACACATCCTCTGGTACCTGGTATGCAGCTATTTGTCTATCTAATGCTTTTTCTTCATTCTTGTTAATAAACACCATCAGAAACAGTTTGTTTTCAGCTAGCAGGGCCAACAATACATGTTTACTATCCCACCCTACTGTATATAAACTGACCTGTCCTGTGTTATAACTTAGTTCACAGAGACTGAGGCTGCCTTCTGCTGCTATGAGACATCACAATAATCCATTACATTGATGACATGATGCTGATTGGACTTGTGAGAAGTGGTGACTACCCTAGACTTACCGCTAAGGCAGGTCAGACAGTAGATGTCAGAAGGTGGAAAATAAAGCAGACAAACAATGGAGGCACTTCCTAAGGGAAATTTCTAGAGATGTATTGGTACAGATCTGGTCAAGGTATCTTTTGTAAGATGAAAGATTAGCTAATTTCATTGGGCGCTTCCTACAACCAAAAAAGAGGTGCCATGCTTAGTGGGTCTCTGGATTTTGGAGTTGACATATTCCTTGTTAAAGTGTGTTATTCCATTCCATTCACCAATTGGCCTGAAAAACTGCTACTTTTGAATGGAGTCCAGAACAAGAGAAGGTTCTGCAGCAGCTACAGGACACTGTGCAGGCTTCCCTGGCTCTTGAGTCATGGGATCCAATGGCTCTGATGGGGCTCAAAGGCAGGGAGGGATGGTAGGCAGGTGAACCTCTGTGCAGGACCTCAAGGTGCAGGAGTACATCCTTGCCATTTGCTGCATAGCATTACTCTCCTTTTTGAGGACAGATCTCAACCTGTTACAGGGCCTTTGAGATGGGATGCTTGGGCCACCACATTAACCTGAAACTGAGTTGTGCATCTAGGTAATCTGACTCACTCACCCATTTATGAATCTTGGCGTGTACAACATCTCTCCATCCTTAAAGGGAAATGGTGTATATGTGACTAGGCCTAAGTTCTAAAGACACAAGTAATGACATGAAGAAATGACCTGTTACTTTTCTCTTGTTGCTAAGACAAAGCACCCAACACTCCAAGTTAAAGGAGGAAAGGTTTATTTAGCTCACAGTTTGTGGAGGTTTCAGTGCATAATCAGCTGGCTCCAAGGCAGGGTGGTGTGGCAGAGGGGCAACAGTTCAAAGTGGCAGAAGACAGCAAAAGCAACAAGAGCAAAATGGGGGAGCAAGCCTCTTTCCCTCCCTTATATTGTAAGCAGGCTACTTCCATCCCCAGGGTAGGTGTTCCACTGGCACCATCTTCATGCCCTCCTCTTGTGCAGGATAAGGAGGTTTACAAAGTGAAGACGCTGGTCCCCTGCTGAGTTACTTAGTTAAACATCTAAACTTTCTCAAGTTGACACAATGTATCAACCATTACAATCTACCCTTTGTCAACTTGGCAACCAGACACATTTCTTTAAACAGGTTTCCAGATACAAAGATATACTTATTCTTGTCATTTCACAACTTGAACATCATAACTATAACACAGGCTTAACAATCTTTAAGAACCAGTACTAAGTCTATCCTCATTATGTTACATTAGAACCAGAACATTCTGCCCCTCCTCCCCCAAAGACTCATGCACATCCTTTTATGCAAAAGGCATTTAGTCCATTTGCAAGAGGCAATCTGCAAAGTCCTAACAGTTTCAGCATTGCTGAAAAGTCCAAGTCCCAAGTCTCTGCCAAGATATAAGGCAAACTTTTAGCCACAAGCCCCTGTACAAACAAAAAGTTAAACACTCCAACATTTAAATGCACAGGATAAACATTTCCATTCCAAAAGTTACAAATGGGGATACAAAGGATTGGGACCAAAGCAAGTCCAAAATCCAGCAGGTCAAACAGTAAGTCCTGTAGTTCCCTGTGTAGCACCTGAGGCAACTTGTGGTAAATAGTGAATTCCAAAGGGCTTGAGTGGCTCTGCCCCTAAGGCACATTGCCCTCTCAGGGGCACACTGCTTGGCCTCCCAGGCCTTCTGAAATCCAGGCAGAAGCCTTAACCCCACAACTCTTGTGTTCTGCTAAAACTGCATGAATGATGCCGGGTTCTGCTGCCAGCTGGAGCAGTAGCCAGGTTCTCCTCCCTGTTGGCTCTAGGGCACAAGTGCCTCAGTCGCTGGGTACTCTGAATCCAGTTCTGAGGAATGAATTTTCTGTGCTGGCACCATTCTGGAACATGGTACTCTGAAACTTTCTCCTCAAAGCAAAGTATTTCACTTTTGCAGTTTTTTTTTTTTTTTGTAGCACCAGGGATCGAACTCACAACCTTGTGCCTACCAGGCAGGCATTTAAGCCACTGAGCCAAACGCCCAGCCCTACTTTTGCAGTTTTGAAGCTGCGAAGAGTGGAGACTTGCTGTTGCTGTGATGCCCCTAGGCCATCTTTTAGATTCTCCTGCTCCTTATCAGCAGTTGTGATCTTCTCAGCTCTCTTCATAGTGTCCAGCTTTACTGGAACTTCCTTTCTGGCCAAACTCATAACATTTTAAATCATTCTGCTGGGCCCTTTGCTCTTGATTCTCAATATAGATCTGGCTAAAAGCCCCCAGCAACAGCCCTGCCACAACCTTAACATTTAACTGCCTTGAAATTTCTTCTGCCAGATTAATTAGTCCACACCCCTTAATATTAGTCACAAGCAAAGTCTCTGGACATGAGGAAAATGCAGACAAACTTTCTACCAAACCATAACAGACATTCTCTGGAGTCCATCAGCCAATGCAGTCCTTCTTCCCAGTAGAAACCTCCCAAGCCTGGTCTTTACCGGCTGGATTTCTATCTTCTGTTCTTCTGAGTTCTGCCCAGAATCTGTCATACAGAACAGCCTAAGGCGTTCCAGCTGTCCTTTTTCAGCCGGAATCTCTAAACCTTTCCAAGCTCTTCCACAAGCCATTCCCAAAGGCTCCTGAACCACACAGGCAGACAGAGTCACAGCGATGACCTCACTTCCTTAGTACCAAGTTCTGTCTTAGTACTTTTCTTGTTGCTGAGAAAAAATACCCAACACCCAAAGTTAAAAGGGAAAAGGTTTATTTAGCTCACAGTTTGTAGAGGTTTCAGTCCATAATCAGCTGACTCCAAGGCTGGGTGGCATGGCAGAGGGGCAACTGTTCATGCATCAGAAGATAGCAAAAGCAACAAGAAAGGGAGGACAAGCCTCTTTCTGTCCCTTATATTTATGCAGGCTTTCTGCCCTAGGGCAGGTGTAGTACTCAGACCCATAATCCCAGCATCGGACCTAGTACCACTCCTTGTACCAAATTCCGTGTTAGTTACTCAGCAACAGTTCAAGGTGGCAGAAGACAGCAACAAGTGCAAAAAGTGGAGCAAGCCTCTTTTCCTCCCTTGTATTATAAGCAGGCTACCCCTCCCCCCCGGGCGGGTGTATCACTCGCACCATCTCTGTGCCCTCCTGTTGCACAGGACAAAGATGTTTATGAAATGAGAACCCCGACTGCCTGCTGAGTCACTTGGTTAAACTTCTAAACTTCTCAAGTTGACACACAGTGAATCAACCATTGCGTGTCCCAAATGCCCGTAGCTTTCATTCTCACCACGCTGCTTTCCCTCTGTTAGCTTGCACCATGTCTCATGCAGCACTTTCCGTGATCAGTGACAGAGCAAGAGGAGACTTCTTCAGCTCTGCAGCCCCTTCCTGGGCTGTACCTGCAGGACAGCGTGGCAGGGAGAGCCTCCCAGTGGGCTGAACTTTGAGCTCTGCTTGGAGGGAAAAGTGGCCAGATGTGGGTTTATACTAATTGAGGGTCTGTGACCAATGGTTTGGGTAGATGGTCAAGGATTGGCAGGAACATAATTGGAAAACTGGTGTCAAGAAAGGGGGTAGAGTATCTAGATGTAGTGGTGCATGCCTGTAATCCCAACATGGCAGGAAGCTGAGGCAGGAGCATTGAAAATTTAAGTCTTGCTTGGACACCTTAGTAAGATCCTGTCTCAAAAAAAATAATAATAAAAATGAGCTGAGGATGTAGCTCAGTAGTAGAGTGTCTTTGAGTTTGATCCCCAGTACCACAAGAGAGAGAGAGAGAGAAAAAAAAAGAAAGAAAGAAAGAAAGGAAAGGAAAGAAAAGAGGAAGAAAGGGGGAAGAGTTGTTGTGTGATGTGGATGGGTAAAAACGTGAAAGCATTTGTGCCCTGTGTGAATGTGCAGCACAGGGTGACCTCACGGGATGGGGACTCTAATAATCAAGTGGAAAGGATGACTTATTTTGGGATGTCAGCCATCCTGTCTCTCAACCTGGTCCTGGCAGTGCCTAGTGTTTTGTGGATGGAATAATTGAAACTAATAAGTTTGGACACTTACCTGAGGATTTCTAAGCAAAATGATAAAGAAGCTGCTTGGTCACTCTGGACTGCCCATGTTAAACCAGTAGACAACAACAAATTATAGGAGGATTCATTTAGCAAGAAAGAAAACCAGAATGCCAAAATTTGCAATATTCTTAGCCTATCTGTATTGCAAAAAATGGAAAAGCCAAAGGTGTGACTGAACTCTCACTCAATGAAGAGCTTATGGGATGACAGGAGGAGAAACACTGCTGGTTGAAAGTCGAGAGGCTGGAGACACGACAGAAGGGAGGTTGGTGGGCTCAGTGGATCTGAGTTGATAGGATGGCAGCTCTTGCTGTCCATCAAGAAGAGGGGAAGATGACCCTAAAGGCAATGAACAGGGGCACCATTTTTTTTAATAAACCAGATGGCTTTTGACTGTGGGGTCAGGACTGCCTTGGACATCCTTGGGCTGGGGCTTGGTGCCTGGCAGAGCGTGGATGCAAGACCCCTCTGTGCGTCCTAAGAAATTGGGTCTGGAAAGCAGAACGACAAATTACAGAGGATTATTCTTGGACCTATCAGGATAATCCTGAATAATATTCCCATCTTATGATCCTTCACTCAGTGACATGAGTGAAGTTGTTTTTCCCATGTAAGTTACATATTCACAAGTTTAGGAGAATAAGATAAATTCATTTTTAGGGGATATCCCATTATTTTCCCAAATGTACCATTTGATTCACTCTTATGGTTCCCATATTAAGTGCTGGGAGTTTGGCTCAGTGGCCTAAGTACCTGCCTGGCAGGTGCAAGGTTGTGAGTTTGGTCCCTGGTACCGGGGGAAGAAATGTATGTATGGTTTCCATCTTTAGTGAGTTGAGTGGTGGTACCCTGAAAGAGGGTAAACACATCCAAATCTCTGGAATCTGTGAATGTTACCTTATTTGGAAGAAGGGTATTTCTAGATGTAATTAAGTTTAGGTTCTTGGGATGAGATTATTCTGGACTTTCTGGGTGATTCATGTACCCAGTGCTGAGTGTCTTGATAGTAGATACAAGTAGATATGACCTACACAGAAGGGGAGGTATTGTGACAGTAGGGTCAGAGACTGGAGAGCTGTGGCTACAAGTCAAGGAGAGCAAGGAATGCTGACTGCTCCCAGAATCTCCAAGAGGTTCCCAGAATCAGGAAGAGGTACAGAAAGACTCTCCTCTTGTGTCTCTAGAGCAGTGGTGGTGAACCTGTGCTGTTGGTTACCACTGAAAGCTCTAAAAGGTTCGCCGTCACTGCTCTCAGGGGAGTATGGCTCTGCTAACATCATAGTTCTGAACTTCAGGACTTTAGCACTGCGAAAGAATAATTTTCTTTTGTTTTAGGTCACCCAGTTCATGGTAATTTGGCACAGCACTGCTGAAATCTCTCTGAAATCTCCCATCTCTTTTTGCATACATTATACTTCCTTTTTTTTCCTCCACCAGGCCCTTTAACATATTAATTATAATTATTTTAAAGTTCTCGTCTGTCAGTTTCAACATTTGGGTCAAATTCTGAGTTTATTTATTCTGTCTACCATGGGTTGTTTTGTTTTTGCTTTTTGCATACATCCCAGTGTTGTTTACATATGAGATACTGTGTAGAAAAGAACATGAGAGGCTGAACTGAGTAATATTTACACCCAGCATTAGGCTTGCCTCTTCTTCTCTTAGGCCATGAGTCCTGGGGTAGCTGGGGCTCCTTCATGGCGGATGGGCTGGCGTTGGGTTGGGGTTGTCGATACCTTGTTAACTTCGGTGGACCCTAGGCGCCAGATTCCTCCTGCGGCGAACTGGTCGACCTCATTCTCGGTGTGAGAGCTGAGACGCCAGAGGGGTTTTCCGACTGCTCCTTCTCCATCCTTAGCTTCGGCGATCCCCGGCTGCCTTTTCCATAGGCCACTTCTCTCCACAATCAACTGTTCCCTTCTCTACCCAGGGGACACGCTGGGACTGACGGCTTTCGCTTCTCCTGCTCCGGCCGGAGCCTGAGGCAGGCCCCCTGCTCAGGGGCACTCTCTCCTCTCTCCTGTGACCAGGCTTTGTCGCCCTCTTGGCCAGGGTCTGGGGTGCAGGTGCAGGCCCTGTGCTTGCAAGATCTCTGCCTCGGATGAGCTTCCTGCTTCTCCTCCAGCAGACGCAGCATTCTTCTTGTCACAGTGCAGGAAGCTGCGGAGGAGCGGGCGCTCTGTCCTCTACCCCGCGGCCGGGAGGGCACAGAGGCAGGGCGCACTTCCTGTGGCTCCTCCGCCGCACGTGTACCTCACTGCCCGTGAAAGCCTGGCTGTGTCTGAGGCGTGAGCAGGCTCTTTTCGGGACAGACTGACTGCTGGCTGAGAAAATCGGGGGCCATGGACAGAGGCAGCTCCTTAGCGTCCTGTGCTGGCGGAGAACCCAGGGTTAGATGAGATTCTCTATGCGCTCCTGCTCCACTGCCACACCTCAGGGGGCCTGATGTCCTGGGCCACCACGAAGGGCTTTCTCCAGGTTCCTCCCTGTCCCAGATCTTAGGGGTACCGGGGACGGGGGGCCTGACTGGAATCCCACAGATGGGTGCAGACCATTTTGTGCCTGTGTTTTCGGAAGACTACACTTTCACACGAGCCACAGGGCTACTTTAAAAATGTGTTAAGTTCAGCCGTTTTGTTCTTAGCCATTCCTGCAGCTGCCTTCTTTCCTCTGATGCCCTTTTAAAGGTGAAATGTTTCCTATGGATACGTTTGCACCCTTTTGAATTAGCCCACCTGGTTGTCTTAGGACCTCAGCTGACTGATGAACTCAGGAATCGTTGATTTGCAGATGATCTGCCTTTCCCTCGGGCAGCATAGCTTATTTAAGAGCACAGATCATCAGCTTTGCTGGAGTGATAGTACCCATTCTAACTGGAAGCAGAACTTAACGTGTTGATTTTTTTTTTTTAAATTTATTTGATTACATTCAGCGTGGGAAGTTGGTACATGGACATAACACATCTTCATTCTTTTTTCACCCCCTTCCCTTCCCTCCCTCCAGTTCTCAGTCCTTGCCTTTTGCAAAAGATCTATCTCTCTGTTTCCTATTCTCTACCCTTTATTTCTCTCTTGCATTTATTTCTACTCTTGCATTTATTTCTACTCATGTAAGAGAAACCATGTGGTATTTAAGTTTGTGTGTCTGATTTATTTTGACAAATATTCAAATTAACATATGTCCACCCAGAGGGTTGACATCTCATACTTAACATATCCTAGTGGAACTTTTGATTTGCCCCAGCTACTTGCTATTCCACCCTGCACCCAGCTCTGTCCACCTACTTGGCCAAACCGGAAACCCCAGGTTATCCTGACTCTCCCCTTCATGCCATACATCCAACCCCACAGTATCCACTCTACTGACTGTATTTCCAAAATAAGTATAAAACCCACCCATTTCCCTAATGCTGTCAGTAGTGTGGTCCAGGCTGCCATCATTGGGTCCCTGGGTTTCTATGCCAACCAGAAAACTGGTTTTATGGTTTTTGATCCTGGGCTACATCATCCACCCATCAGCTAAGGTAGAAAACATAAACCTAACCACATTCTAAAGACATCAGTCACACACAGGCATGTCAGATCCCCACTCCTAATCATTCAGTGTCTTCTCATTGTTCTTCACATGAGTCTCAGCTCCTCACCGTGACCTGCAGGCCCTCAGTGATCCGGGCATTTTCTTCCACAATTTCAGCTGGGACCGCTTTCTTCCCCACTGTCTCTCTAGGTCATCCTTTTGTCTCTTGAATACAGTGTGTGTTCTTCCCACCGGCTCATCCTTTTCCTGGAAATTCTCCCTGGAACCTCGTTGTGTTGGCTTCTTCTCCTTCTTCATGTCTCAGCTGGAGCGTTGCCTCTTCAGATGCGTCTACCTGCAAAACCTCAGCTTCATCTCCTTATGTCCACTACTTTATTTCTTGGCATCCTGTTTGCTTCTTTCAGGGAACTCTTCGAGTAAATAGGTGTTTATTTGGTTTTTACGTGTCTCCCCTCCATACTAAATGCGAAGTTCCTTTGTTTGTTACCCTACCCCCAGGGCCTGGTGTGAGGTCCAGAACGCAGTTGGTGCTTCACGCATCTGTGGAACGCCCGGGATTACTTAGCATGTCCTCGAGAGCAGGCCTTGGGTTAGGTGATGAAGACACAGCAGGAAACGTGCAAGAGTGGGTCTTCATCTTCCACCGTGCAATGCTTAACGAAGGAGGCAGACTGTAACACTCAGTGGGGACGTTACGATTTAACTGCGGTCGTGATGAGAGCTCTAGGGGACACCTGTGCGGAACTTGTCTTCACCCTCCAGAAAGCCATCTCAGATGAGCTATCTCAGGAGCCGGAGGAAAGAAAGCCCCAAAAAGGAGTGGGAAGGGCAGTCTCAGAAAAAGAAACCACAGGTAAAAAAAACGGGAGGCTGGGGCAATAGCAGTTTGTTGTTTGACATCAAAAGTCATCCTAGAGTGTTTTTTTTTTTTTTTTTTTTTGTCTTTTTGAGACAAGGTCTTGCTATGCAAGGTCAGGCTGGCCTTGAGTTCGCTTTGTAGCGCAGGCTTGTCTTGAACTCACAAAGATCCTCCTGCCTCAGCCCCCCGAGTGCTGGGATTACAGGCGTGTGCCCTAGAGGGGTTTTATGCTGCATTCACTTTGACTCCTGCTCCTGGTGCCTCTGATCTTTGGGGTTCACAGTCAGGCTGTCGTCTTCCTCAACAGGTCTCCCAGGTCCTCACGCATCTCAAGGACAAAGAAGCCTCCTTTCTGACTTGTGCCTGACAGCAAAATAATTAAATGTGTGACCTTGCAGGGCAAAAGACAGCTCCATCTGAGAGGAGAAGAGGCAGGTGAAGCTCAGGGAGGCCACAGTACCCTGAACCCCACTGCAGTCCCCCTGCAGGACCCAAGAAAGCCACTAGCCAACCCGCTCTAGGCTTCTGTGGTTTCCCTTGTATGACATGCCATTTCAATCTGCTAGAAGAGACCAGAAATTAAAAAAAAAAATCATACAACAACATGTTAGAATGCAAAGCAGCATTCGGAAGTTTTCTCCATGTCAAGCAATTTTTAAAAGATCAATATGAGCCTTGGAATTTAAGTCTAATTTATTTGGCTTGCTAATTTTGCTCAAAAAGAGAGAAAAATGCTTTTCACTGTGGCTTCCAAAAACACCATAAAATAAAATCTGAACTTACAAGACATACATCATGAGGTCCCTGGTTGGCAAGATGATTTATAAAAAGGTACGATAAATTCCTACCTCATTAACTGAACTTAAAATACCTTACAAAGGTTTTATTTATATAATATGTTACAGGAAGCCCTGTTGGGTAGAGAGACACTCTCAACTTCCACATGGTTGAGGAATTGGAGCAACTGTAGACTCTGAAATTTTAAAAGGGTGAAATGTTATTCCAAAAAGAATTCTAGACTCGAAATAATCTTTATTTATTTCAACTTGCTGATTTTGTGTGATATATGTGCATGACTGTTTCATCACTTTTAAAACTGACTTACGGTTTTCCTAGTGAACTTGGAGTTATTTCTGGGAACGGATTATTGAATGAAAGTTCTCCCTTTCCTGCCACAGTGTGTTCTTCTGAATCTCTTTTAGCCCTTATTGAAAAAATGTGCCTTTGTTACAGTGAAATGGGGTTTGTTTGAGGTGGGGAAAG
Organism: Dasyprocta punctata; assembly: GCA_004363535.1. NCBI lineage: Eukaryota > Metazoa > Chordata > Mammalia > Rodentia > Dasyproctidae > Dasyprocta > Dasyprocta punctata. The sequence continues at coordinate 15,943 of RJWM01020005.1, forward strand.
GAGGCAGGAAGTCTGTCTTTGCCTGGTTTCCTGCCCACTGTTCCTCGTTTGGAAATAGTCCGTTTCAAGTAGTTAGATCTATTCCCAGGGAGCCTCTAGTTCTTCATATTTTATTCCTTCCTTTCCTCCTTCCTTTTCTTTTTAGTCACAAAGTTTGACACAAGGAAACCTTGAAGGCGATGGCTTCTGCTGGTAGCAGTGCCCGCCCTGTCCCTGCAGGGAGGTAGCTGGGCAGGGGTACAGGCCACTTAGAATCAGTCATTCTTTCACTAAAGGACGGATATTTATTAAGTGCCACCTTTGTCCAGCATTGGGGTCCTCACTAGGCATTCACAGATGAAAAAGCACACTCCGGACAAGTGTCCAATTTAGATGCCAGACACAGTTTTAGCTGAAGTGCTTGCCACTCTCATAGCAAACAGATGATTCAACCATTCATCTTCCATGCAGCCTAGAAACTCTTTAAAATAACAGGACTGATTTCTGAGCATCTACAAGTTTCGCGAGACTCCTAGAAATATCTTAGGGCAGGAAAGTGAGGAGGATCTTTTGTTGTCCCGCTGAAGAGCCTTCGAGTCTCTATTTGAAGGGGGCTGAATGGAATAACACAAATAAAGCCCCAGCACCTACTAGGCGAGGTAAGAGGGAGGAGCGCGAAGTGAGAGTGAAGAGTCAGTGTAAGTATACCTGCTGGGCGACGCCATGTTTATCACCCCGTTCCCCAAAGCGGAGGCTGAAACTCGGAAGTGACTCACCTGAGGTCACACAGCTGGAAGGTACCAAAGTCGACACTTGAATTCTGGTCTTTCCCATCATGCTGCATATAAAGATATGGAGCCAAGCTTCCGAGTAGAAGACAAACGTTTTCAATGAAAAGAACATATCAGCATCTTAACAAATATATCCATCGTTTGTCAACCTTAAGCAGGATCGGATAAACTTGTAAAAACTTTTATATTGTTATCTAATTCAGCCCTTCTGGTCAAATGCTCTTTTATTTCGATTTTACATTCTATTCAACACCATGTCACTAAAAACATCATGGGGTGTCATGAACTGGTAAGGTTAGACAGCTGCTCCTCACTGCGCTCACACAAGGGCACACAAGCCCACATGCCCTTAGGCATAGAAAGGCTATGCACGGTAATTAATTTAAGCAACTGGTATTTATGAATTGTGCTGCTAGTCAATTACTCCTGGATACCACAGTCTAAATAGTGTGATGTCAATTCACTAAATGTCAATTCACTTTAACTCAGATTTCAGGGACAGTGGGTGGCAGTGGCATGCCCACTTCATTCAGCGTCCCGCCTGGAGTACCCTTCTCAGGGGCTCGGAGCCCTCTCCACCCATGGGTGAGCACAAACAAGCCCTCTGACGTTCCTAGGAACACGACAGGACTACGGCACTTGGAAGCCCTAAGCATTGGCCCCAGATATAACTGCGAGCAAATACAACAAATGTCTGATTTTCATTAAGATAGCTACTTGCTGCTTTTTTAAAAAAAAATTGTAAAATATCAAATTTGTTAATGCTTGATTTTTTTTTTTTGCTGTTCCTGATTACTCTACCTAGCTAATAAGCATTGCCTATCTCTCAACTACTTCATTTATAAAATAAATAAGTGGCTGTATTGATCTACCAAATTTCTATCTGATAGTTTTGATTTTGTAACTGTTTGCATCTCCTTTCTTTGTTGGTTATGTTTTTTTCCCACTATTTTTGATAGTTTTATTGAAGTACAGTCAACAAAGCAATAAACCAGAAAGCTCAAAGTGTGCAGTTGGAGAGTTTCTGACACACATGTGTAACTATGACCCTGGCCGTAATCAAAGTAATGAACACATCTGTTATCCTTGCATTGTCTCTGTGTCCTCTGATCTACCTTCTTTTCAGTCTTTCCAGCCACCTGGCAACTTTTGAGTGCTCTTCTGTTCCTATCGATGAGGTTGCAGTCTTCGTAATTTTGTAGGCCTAGAACCATAAAGGATGTGTTTTTTTAAAATTTTATTTAAAGTGGATAAAACCAAGGAAAATAAAACAGAATAAAACCAATAAAAAAGAAGCCAGCATAAGTGATACAGGACTTCAAAACCTTATGAAACCAACAGTAGTTACCATACTGCCTGTTGTTGTCTTCAAAATAGCTGCAGATACTCTCAGACATAGTAAAAATTGAACAAAACTGACTAGAAACAATAAAACCAAAACAGTGAATGCAATAAAGGACTTCAAAACAAGCCACTAGAAAATTCAAAATGGCTACTATGTCTTATTATCTTTCAAATAGTTGCTCATGTCATCAGATTTAACATAATCAAACAAAACAAAAGAGAATAAAACCTAACCCAATAAAACAATGAAAATGATATGGTTTCCTGGATGGGCTCACCTCCTGGTGAGGCCCCTGGTTCCCTCCCAGTTGCAGTCCGCAAATCAAGGATGTCTGTTTTTGACTTCTTTCATGCAGTGTAATTATCTCGAGATACAGCTAGGCTAGTGCTCTTTTCAGTAATTCCTATCTCTTAGCTACTGAGCAGTATTCCGTTGCATAGCTATACCACAATCTGTTTATCCATTCATCTGTTGAGAGGCATTTGGATTGTTTCCAATTTGGGGCTATTATGGAGACAGCAGCTGTGAACATTGACATATAAACTGTTGTGCAGACGTATGATTTCATTTTTTCTTCAATAAATGCCTTGGAGTGGAGTGGCCAGCTCATATGCTAATTTTATGTTTAATTTTTTTTTTTTTTAAAGAAACTGCCAAACTATTTTCCAAATAGGTTGTTTCATTTTACTTTCTCACCGGTAGTCTGTAACAGTTCAAATCCTCCATCTCCTTCTCAACATTTTCTGTTTATTTGTATTTAAATTAAAAAATTGATGCATGTTTTATTTTTAATTTTTGCACTTTTCTGGTGCTTTTTTATTTTTGGGGTACATGTTGATAGTACATTATGGTTGCATTCATCATAGGGCAGTTGGTAAATGTACATGAAATTTCTCAGTTCTTCTATTTTAGGTCCCCCTTCCTCTCCTTGTACTCCTTGGGTCTTATCATATATATGTATATATTTAGCACATGTTTGTTACATGGTAATGACATTTCTTGAAGGAACTTACTGCGTATACCCAGTATTTCACAGAGTCTCTCCCCACTTTTTGTTAATCTCTTTCCTCTCCTCTCCTCTCCCTCCTCCTCCCTTCTGTCCTTTGGTCCCTTTCCACATGCCGAAGATTATGGTCAGTATGGTCAGTATTTTAACATTAGTCATTCTAATAATCATGTAGTGGTAGCTCATTATGCCTTATATTTGCATTTCTTTAATAATGACAAATGGTGTTGAAAATCTTTTCATGTGCTTATTTGCAATCTGTGTATCTTCTTTGGTGAGGTATCTGTCCAAATCTTTGGTTTGTTTTCATTATTTAATTTTGAGAATCAAAAAAAAATATTCTGGTTAAAAGTTTTATTATTCGATAAGTAATTTAGAGAGACTTTTCTCACTTGGTGACTTACATTTTCATTCTGTTAATAGTTACTGTCTTCTTGCAGAGAAAGAATGTTTAACACATATGAAGTATTTTACGAACTTTAAGCTCAAAGAGGAGCGTAAATGGATCTGAGAAGAGAAAGATATTAGCAGACCATTCAATGGTTTGTCACTGAATTTTTTTTGAGTAAAATTTTCTTATTTAGCATTTATAGAGTGACTTTACGTACCAAGCATTATAGCATAAATAAGCAGTGTGGTAAGTAATGTTTAAACTTGGATTCTGGGCTTCCATCAGACTTTTCAGTATGTCCTCCAATTTGGAGACTCATGGTTCTTCACGGTATTATGCCTGATTTACAAATAGTCTATGCTCAGAGGTCACGCTCGTATTTGCATATCGCCGTCTACACTGATTTACTTCTATATATGTCTGTAAAACTTGGCAAAAAGAACCCGACTTGCCTTCACATCCAGCTTCTGTCTTGGGTCAAACTTCACCATAGGGGAGACTACTGTGAATCCAGAAATAAACCAAAGGATAATGTGGAAATACCTGTCATAAGGCCCACACACTTTACTCCATAGTAGAAAAATAGGCCTACCTTTGGGCACCTACCCAGACAATTATTTATAAAACAAGATGTATTGTAAGCACTGGGGTCACACCAGCAGCACGTGGAGGGACAGTTTAGGATGGTGGGAGGAGAGAGAGAAAACACAGACTTCCAAATGACAATGCGCACAAGTCTAGATTTTATTTTTTTGGTCCTGCTGCAGAAAGCCTTGTAATATACCATGAATTTCCTAGAGGATGTTGAGTCCTCAAGAAGTTTATAATAATTCAGCTAAGAAATGGGTGGAGCAGATTATAAGTTCTAAAAGGGAGTAAGTTCCCAAGGAGCATATGATTAACTTCTTGATAATATAAAAGAATTTGTGATAGGGTTGGAGGCTATAAAAAGTATAAGACTTGCAAAAGGAGGAACTCAGAATGGTGAGTGGAAGTTAAGGCAGAGAGTTTATCCTGAAAATATTTCTGCTTTTAATATTCTGTATGTAGACTGGAAGGCTATTGTTAGTTGCCAGTGAGAGAGAAAGGAATAGGTAGTCAAAGATTCTCTCTCTCTCTCTCTCTCTCTCTTTTTCTTTTAGTATGATGGGAAGTAAAAAGGAAATTCCCAAGCCACCAATGATGAAGTCTTTTAGTATTAAGATTTTCCATCTAACAACTGAAGGAGCTCAGCTAGAAATTTAAGGACAGGTGGCCCTTCCTTTCTTGTCTATACCAAGTCCCAGCATTGTTGCTGGGTCAGTTTTCAGGAGTCCCAGGCTTCTCGTCTGAAGAAAAGGGCTAAAAAGTCCCTGCCTCGTGGGGTGCTGGGGAGGGCTACGGAAGGTGCAGGTGAAGGGCTTAGTGTGCACCCAGCCTGCGTTTCAAACACTCAATAAATACTGACTATGATTATTACCGTTTCTTCAAGGTGAGTATCTCCAGGAGGAGGTCACTGGCAGCCAGAACATCAGTGACCAGAGGGGCTTTATCTTCATCTGTTTCTGTTTCTTTGATTTTAATCAAACAGCCCAGGAAGCTCACAGAGATAATTGATGGCTATTGGCTAGTGTGTGCCATCTCCGTCAGGGCTGTTATTTTACCTCCTTGACAGAGGACGAGGTCACCGAGGCCATGGGTTTTTTCCCAGTGGCACTCAGGTCGGAGGCAGCACAGCCTGGGTCACATAACTCATCCCCTGTTCAGGACGCTTCCCTAATTCCTGGTGCCATTTGGCAAGGGTTTCAAAGGCATTCCAGCCACAGAATCATGCCAATGCACTGGTTATCAATGATCTTGTTCATCCTTTAGCAAATCCCCAAACTGATTTTTCTGCCCTCTTGAGACACAATGCACAAAGCTGACCTTCAGCGTTTTGGCCTCCCTGCCCAGTCCCCAGGCACACAAAAGAGCAGGACGGGCTTGGTGATTTATTGTTTTCCCACACAGGTCATGCTGGAGCCTAGACAGATAGCGAGGGTCTGTCTTTAATGAGAGAAATGCACCATTACTTGGTCATAAATTCAACTTAATGGTAATTTTAGTAGGGCAGCTTGCCCAGGGTTTGTCGGAACACAAATCAAAAATCCCAAATTCCAGGCATATCCTCCTAGAAACCCTTTTGGCAACTTCACTCCATTTGCTTTTGAAGGAAGTCAGTTCCCCCAGTCGTGGTCGCTCGTCGCGGGGGTAGCTCTGCACAGAGCCCGGCGTCACTGTGGCAGTGGAGAGGAGAGCCGGTGGCATGCTACTCGGTGGGCTCCTTGCCATGGGTGAGGCCCTGACTTCAGTTGTCAAGGAGGCACGAATGAGCTGACACACAGATTCAGAGGACAGCCAGCAGAAGAGCTGGTGCTGAGACTAGTCGGAGGACCAGCACCTAAGGGAAGTTTTTAGTCTGAAATCCTCATGTCCTCGGTCAGTTCCACACTGTTGAGTACTGATCATTGCACCCGGCAGGTTGCAGAGCAGATTCTTGGTCCTTGCAGAGTTGACTTCGGTCATGTTGGTCATTAGTGGAGACAGCAGAGGAGAGAGAATGTTCAGGCCTAGCGCTGCTAGACTCCACTCCACACTGCTGGAACTGGACTGGCATGTACTGCGTTGTACACATACCGTGTCTTGTGCTCACTTCTCCTGTGGGAACTAACAGGTCCTGTAGTGCTTAATTAGTCTCATCTATGTTGCCTTCCACTAAACTGGGTGCCCAAGCTGCAGGGTGATGTCATACCCAAATTTGTTTCTTTAGCTTTTAGCCTAGTGCCTGACATGTGACAAACACACAGTTCATGTTTGTTGAACGAACAGAAAATATGAATGAATGAGGTGCTAGTTAATTATGGTGTCAACTGAACAAGAAACACAGCGAATTTGTTAGCACAGTTCTGGGTGTGTCTGGATGATGGACTTCCTGAAGAGGAAAGGCCCAACCTGGATGTGAGTGGCACCAACCAATAGGCTTGTAGCCTGGATGGAATAAAAAGGGAAGGGCGGGGGGAAGTCTCACTTCTGCTTCTTGGGAGGAGCTCTGGTCTTTACCATTGCCTTTGGACCTCAGTCTCCAGGCTTCCAGTGCAGACCTTCAGGTTCCAGATACAGACTCACATGGGACTCTGCAGTGGGCTCCAGGTCTTCTACTTTGACTGGATCTTCTGCTCTCCAGTGTCCAGATGTCCCTTTTGCGTTCTCCCACACCTGACCCTGCAGGTGGCCACTGTGTGCCTACATACCTTGTAAATCATAGATATTGAAATCAGTTCCTCTAGTGAAGCCTAACTGATTTTTTAAATTTTAAAGATAGTAAAATCCAACAAAACAAAACAGAACAAAGCCAACCCAAACAAAACAGCAAAATTGGTACAGAACTTCAAAGCAGGATACTAGGAAAACAACAGTAGCTACTATAGTATATCTTACTATCTTCACAATAGTTGTCAATTCCATCAGACATAGCAAAATCAAACCTAAAACAAAACAGAATATAACCAATCAAAACAGAATATTGAATAAGGCAAAACAGTTAATCATAACAAAGCAAAAACAGTGAGAACAATATTGGATTTCAAAGACAAGATAGAAGGAAATCCCCTATATTTGCTATATTATATACTGTCATCCTCCAAAGAGAGGCTCAAACCACTGGCTCCAGGCCTGTAAAATCAACCAAAAAACACAAGCATTTAGTAGCTTTATGTACCTTAGTTACTATTAGCTCAGCCTGTCCTCTGAACCAGCGAGTTGCTTATGGGAGTGGGGAAAGTTGGGTTTGATTCTCAGCCTGTGCACTGGTAGGCTCATGGGAGTTGCTATCTGACTTTTCTCTTCCTGGAATCCACACGGCTTGTGCAGGAAGGCTGGCTAGTTAGCTTCTTGTTGGGTCTGCCCAGTCTCAGCATGGCCGATTCTCTGGGAATGCTGATTTTTCTCTCAAAGCCTAACTGATGCAAACAGAGTTCTTGTCTTTCTACTAGGTCTGATCTTTCAGTCAGGGAGCCAGGCAAAGGGCCATTTCTTGCTGTTTTCAGGACGATGCAAATGGCCAAATGAGACCATGGAGAGAAAATGCCCCTGCAGACACTTACGTCTGTGAAGTTTTTCCCGCACTTGTTTGAACTGATATGTACAGAAACCATCCAGGCAGTGTTTAATGCTACTACTGAAGACCACTCAAGGTGACCAGGAATCAAAGAATTTATAATCCATTCCTCTTCAGTCCTAAGGTCCAGCATATCCTGTTGGCTTAACTTTCTTTCTCCCCTCCATAGCATAGAGCTCTACCCAGAGAAAAGACGTGGATTCCTAGCTGTCTTTCTCTGATTTGCCTTTGTAGGTGGGACTCCCCAGCCTCCTCCCCTCAGGGACAGAGGGAAGTGTCCTGTGTCCAGCACACTACGGGCCTAGGATTGTAGCTGAAAGAGACCGCTGCACATCCATGGGACACATGCCTGGATCCTTAGAATTCATGCTCGGGGGTGATGGACAGGCTCAAAGGAAGTGATTCTCCAGCTTGTGTGGACATCAGAATCTCTTGCAGGGCTTTAAAGACACAGATTTCCAGGGCTGCTGGAATTTCTGAGTCTGTAAGTCTGGGTTAAGATTCCAGAAGTTGCATTTTTGTGTGTGTGTGGTGCTGGGGATGTTGAGCATGTGCTCTACCATGAACTGGATCCTCAGCCTCCAGACGCTGCGTGTCTTAGTTCCCAAGTGATACAGATGGTCTGAGACCAGCTGACCTAAGATCAGCCCTGATACTTAGCTGGTACCAGCTCAACGTGTCGCCTTGGCATGATGAACTCTACAGAGTGGGTATGTTAGGATAACTTCGGCCTGGGGTAAAATAACTAGCTTGAGTTATTTTGTAGCTATTTCTCAGCGAACTGGGGCAAATATTTTATTATGCCAGATATCTTCTTTTTGCTGTTTAACTCACATGCTTTTGTACTGCCTTTCCTGATATTTGTTGGGAGTAAAAATAAAGACAGTAGAATACGAACAACACATAGACTTGCTAACATGGGGATACATGCATGTAAAATATTCATACTATTGCCCCTGGGTGGGTATCTGTGGAAAATGATGAATTTGAACTTTTTCCTTCTTTCATCTGTTCTGACTTGGAAAAATAATTGTAGCTTTGGTCTAAATAGAAAAATATCAGCCAGGTCGTTCTGTCTTCTAGATAACTCCTGTAGTTCAGCCAAGCTATCTGGCTTTCTGATTAGACAGTCTTTTACTAAGAGAAAAAATATTTTTCCAAGAATCATTTTCCATTTCTTCCCCTTCTCATAATGAAAGGTTTATCTAGAAAGCCGATGCTTCATTCAGTATCCTTCCCCACTCTTTGTCGATACCCAAGCTTCCCTGACCCTACTCACCCTCAGACAGCCAGAGATTTAAAAATATGTTGGGAGAATTTAATGGTGTCTGTAGGGTAGAATTTTATTCAGACACCAAACATAAAGATAGCACAGTCTGTCTAGCTCATTTGTGATTAGTTCCATGGTGTTGTTTTAATTGCAGCATGGCTTAATCACTGCCTGTGCATGGATTATACCACATAGTTAAAATAATTATGAGGATTTGATAAGATAATGCTTTGAATTTATATAATGCTTCTTTCCCAATGGGTTTCACATTTTTAAATGGCAAAAGCAAAGAAGGACAACCTAGCAGTACCAGCACTGGTTATCTTCTTCGGCCCCTTGTCAAGGCTGGTGGGAGAGCACACACACACACACACATGCACACACACTTTTATTTTTTGCCATGCTGGGGATTGTATCCAGGACTTTGCCCATGCTAGGCACCTGCTCTACCACTGACCTACACCCTAGCCTACATATATCCTTTTATTTTGGAGCACATTTCACCTGCCCAAGAAAGAATTTGACCCGGTTCTTGAGGTTTTGAAGATGGTGTGATATGATACATATCTGATATGATACATACTCTGTTTAGATCTCTTTACCAGCTACTACTGAATGCACAAACTTCTGTTGACACCTTAGCTCCAAATCCAGCGGTTTGTTTAGATAAAGTGTTGGGTGCTTTCTCCATTAGCAGTTCTTTACATTTTTTAAAGAAGAGCATAGTATGATCATCAATCTTTGTTAGAACTACTGTGATGGGGTCAACTCATCTAGTCTAAGGAATTCCCAGTGGCTGGTGTCTTAGTTACTTTTCTCATTGCTCAGACAAAATACCCAACACCCGCCAGTTAAAGCAGGAAAGGCTTATTTCGGCTTGCAGCCTACAGAGGTTTCAGACCATGTTGGCTGGCCCCAAGGCAGGGTGGCACATCAGAGGGACATCGCAGAGGAGAAACAGTCCATAGCAGGCAGAAGGCAGCAAATCAGCAGCAGCAGCCTGTCTTCTGTCTGTCTCTTTATATTCCATCCAGGCTATAAGACCATTGATTGGTGCCACCCACACCTAGAGTGATGCTTTCATTATCCACAGCCTTAACCCCAGTACCACACCCTGAATCCACATCCACACACCCTTAATCCAGCCACCTTCAAAACTCCCTTCCTATGAGCTCATGGTGCTTTGGTGGGGGGACATCTAGGTATAAGCTGTAACAGCTGGTAAAACATTATTTCTGGGTGTGTCTATGAGGGTGTTTCTGGAAGAGTGGACTGGGTAAAGATCTGTGTTCCCCAGTAGGGAAGAGCATCCTCTGATCTCTTGAGAGCCAGATAGAGCAAAACAGTGTGTGTGAGTGTGTGTGTGTGTGTGTGTGTGGCAGAGAAAGAGAGAGAAACAGATAGGGGAAGAGAGAGAGAGAGAGAGAGAGAGAGAGAGAGAGAGAGAGAGAGAGAGAGAGAGAGAGAGAGACAGAGACACAGAGACAGAGAGAAAGAGAGGAAGAGATTGGTCTGGTCTGTCTTCTAGAGCTGGGGTACCCATCTTCTTGCAGATATCAGAGACCCCAGTTTCTGGGGCTTCAAATTCTAAGACTTGTGCCAGTGCCCCCAGTAAACTCCTCTTGGGTCCTAGGCCTACAGAACTATGTGACTGGTGCCACTTGCTCTCAGGTTTTCGGGTTAAACTGTTTTCTTGGCTCTGCATACCCCAGATGGCATTTTGGGCACTGTTCAGCCTTTGTAACTGGATGAGCAAATTCGATTACAATAAGAATAATGAATTTCTTAGCATCTGTTTATATTGATTTCTCTGTATCCATTTCCTATTGGTTCTGTTTCTCTAGAGAAAGCTGATCAATGCAACTGCTACACAATTGATATGATTTATTGGGTATGCATCCATTCAGCAAATATTTATTGTATGGCTGTTATGTGTCCAGTGCTGTTCTAAAACTTCTAGCAGAAAACAAGCTAATTTCCTACTCTCATGGCTCTGGTATCCTAGATGCAGGGAAGTCAGACAATAATGCAATGATTTTAGATATGATTAGTTTTGGGAAGGAAACAAAGCCAGGTATAGTGTGGAGGGTGGCTAGGGTGGGGAAATTTTAGGTAGACCAGGAAGTGCCTTTTTAAGAGTGTGATATTTGAATAGAGTCCTGATGATGGGAAGGAATCAAACATGTGAAGGTTTAGGGGATGGGAACTCTAGGCAGAAGGAAGGGAAAGTGCAGACGACTGGGTGTCCATGAGCTGTGTGACTCTGGGAACAGTGGGCAGGGCCAAGGGGCTGTAAGGGAATGAGTAAGGGTTAGAGTTGATGGGGCAAAGGTAGAGACCAAGGTCAGGTCGCAGGTCTGGTGATTAGGTTGAAATTTGAAGCAATGAAAGGTTTAGGGAGCTTACATTGCTTGATGGGTATGCTGAAAGGTCACACTGGCTGAGAAGATTAAATTTAAAGACAATAACAGATTGGGGAGGCCAGTTAAGAGGCTACTGTTGTGGCCCAGGTGCTCTTGACTCGGATTAGGCTGGGAGTGGCAGAGAGGTGGGAGTGGTATAGGGGTGGAAATACAGATGGTCTCCAGTTTATGATTTTTCAACTTTACAGGGATGTAAAAATGATACATTTTCAGGAAAAGCTACACTTTGAATTTGGAATTTGGATCTTTTTCCCTGGTTTATAATATGTGGCAGGTAGGACACTTTCTCAAAATGCTTGGCAGCAGAGAGCTGGGCCTCTGCACTCAGTGAACCTTGTGATCTTCAGGATAAAAACGGATCCTCTTGCTGGTTGTGTGGCTACTGTGTTTGTGCTTTTGAATCCTATGCTGTCTACAGAATGCTCATCTGTGTGCATACATGAGATGCAGAGTGCCATGTTAAGAAAGTTGTTTTGTGTGAACTGACTTTGCTTAACTTTAGGCCAATGTACCTGTTGTGAGCCTGGTCAAGACAGGTCAGGCTAAGCTATGCTGTCCCATAGATTAGCTGTAGTAAATGCACTTTTAATTTATGACATTTCTGCTTTACAATGAGGATATGATTCTGGTTTTTTATTTTTTTAAGAAAATCTGTATTTTGGAGCTAGATCTCCATGACTTGCTAATAAACAGGGTGAAAGGATGAAAGAAATGAATGGAATCCATGCTGATTCTTAGGTTTCTGGGTTAAGGAAATAGAAAATGCTAGAATCAGTAACTGGAATGAGAAAGACAAGGGGTTGCAAAGCTTGTTTTAGATATGTTGAGTTTGAGATAGATAACACACATCCAAATGGGAATCTGGTAGACAGCTGGAAATACAAATTGAGGACTTGGGGTGAGTCAGAGTTTGAGACATGTGTGGGAATCCTTAGTACATACATATAATACTGATTGCTAACCTACTACTCAGGTGAATGAGGAGATGAGCCTTGCCATACTGGAGCATAAGCTTTTGAAGTGTGTGTGTGTGTGTGTGTGTGTGTGTGTGCATGCACGCACTTGTGTTGCTTAATTTATGATTAGGTGGCGTAAAGTGTGATTTGAATACAATTTTTTTGTTCATTCATTTGTCTAAAATCAAATCCAAATTTAGATATTCAAATCAGTCTTATCTTTCAAAGTAGCCACTTGGGAGGGCTACCCTATTGGCCCACCAATTTCTTAGAACTTTTTTTTCAGTGATTGGGACTTCTTTTTAGAATTTCTTAGGCTACGCAAGAAAGCTAGCCTATTTTTTTCATAAAACTATACCTCATTTCTGATTGAAAAATAGGACTAGCTTAAAAACTCATCTGTTATTGGAGTGGTGACAAAAATAGCTTTATTTATTCATTCATGAAAAAGTATTTATTGGCCATGTGCCAGATGGTTTTCTAGGCAGTGAGAAGAACAAGACAATGCTACACTTTAAGACTTCATCTTTGGCACAAAAAGGTATTTATCTCTTGTCCTTTAAAGATGCAGTTTTCTGAAAGAAAAAAAGAATCAGGAAGTCAGCCTGCCCCTTCCATGAGCCAGCTGGCATGTGGGCTGGGAGACAGGAAGAGGCTCCACAAACCCCCTCCCCACCCTATGTAGCAAACCAGCAGATTGTGAGGAACACAGGCTGGGATGATAGCAACTGAGGTACAAAAACAACTTAATGCTTATATTGACGGACTGACTTTGCAGGTCTGGGGCTGATAGTCAGCATCTGTTTAGGGGATAACAGTATGCAATTTAGCAACGATGGGGGATTTCCTTCTGTCTTGTTTTTGAAATTCAATATTGTTCACACTATTTTATCTTGTTCCATTTTATTGTTTTGTTTCATTCCCTTCAAAATAAAAAAAAATTAAGATCCAGTTTTTTTTTCTCTGTGTGTGTGTGAATGACTTAATCAACATACTTTATCAAAAATTGAAAAGAAGGGGTAAAGTTCAACTTTACCTTTGGCTTCCCCTTCTGTTTCTCTCTGTCATGTTTCCAGAAACATAACTCCCAATCTCTGATTTTTGAGTCTAAAGTAATCTGCTTCTGTATGCTGTAAATTCCCCTTTACATGTGAAACACTCTTTTAGTTTTCTTTTTTCCTCATTCTGTTGCTAGGAGGTGTTGACAAATTTCTGGGGTAGGATTCTAACATTAATTAATTCATAGGAAGGTGTAAATGATTTGATGCTGATTTCTTAACAACAGAACTAGACTGAGATCAAAGAAATGCTTCTTTCATGAAAATGAAAGCATTTGCAAGTAGCTAAATGATCTGTTTCTTGGCCAAAAGCCTTCTCTATGTCTGAAATCACAGGCTATACAACTTACTTAAATTGCCCATCATAATCTCTAAAAATGAAAATATTCAGTTTTCCCCAATGCAACCGTTTCTTTTCTTCCTTGAGACACATTCTGTGGTGCTCGCATGACATGGAGCACATTAGCAAGCTGGCCTCAGATCTGTGCCACAGTAGTGGGCCGGATTTTGCCTCGGCCTTTGTGTAGCTGAGTGGTGCCTTTGCACCGTGCCGGGCTTGCCACCACCGTCGCTCCTTCAGCCCTGTGCAGCGTATTATTACAATCAGCCCCACTTGTTCCCAGTTCTTTCAGCATCTGTAGTGGCAGCTGGCACATCTCCCACTTCGTCAGGAAGTGCATTCAAGGGTATCTGCCTAGAAGGCTCCCCCAGCAAGCATTTCTCCAGATTGCAAAATGAAATCTCAAGGGTTCCATTGGAGGTACTCCTACCTGAGGCTAAGTTAGGTAGAGTAAAGCCAGAGGGATCTCCCATCATCAAAGTATCTTCACCATGGATGAGAGCAGTTAAAAATACCAACCCTCCCACCCCCCGGTATAATAGTGCTCTTCTTATCCTGCTAGTAATCAGGAAAGGGATGAGCAGAATTATGTGATTGGTGCTGCCTGGTGTTTGCTTTCCCAATCATCAAGGGCATCACTCTCCTGCCATGGGTTTTCCCCAGTCTGATCGCCATGGCTCACTTGTGTGTGTGGTTCCCTCATTTGGCCTTTGGACCCATATCTATCTTTCCTGCAGTGAACAGGAATTGTACCAGTTGCTTTTCTTTTGCTTTCTGAGCAAATAGCTTCTATTGTATCCTACTTGCCTTTATCTACCTCCAGGATGCTGTAATCAAGTGCAATTGATGACAAAGAGGACTGTGATGATGACCAGGACACATCAAATGGTTCCAGTTAAAGACCCATGCTTTAGAGAGTTTAGCTTGTGTGAAAATAATTGGCCTAGAAAATTAACTTGTCATTCTCTGGGGAAGAGTTTTGGGATGATATCTCCCAATGCTGTTCATTTTGTCTTTATAGTTTTATAGTATACCATGTGTCTGGTAATCAGAAAATGAGCCAGAAGTGTTGCTTGACTTCTACAGGCTTTGGCAGTTACTGAGATAGATGTGTCTTCAGTAGAAAGATTAACTGGTGTCTGAAATATTTAAGGGTGTTAATGATTATTAAGTGCTTGTTTTGTGCCAGGCAATATGCTAAGAATTTCTGTATATATTAATTACATCATAAGGTCCCCATTTTTCCACTTATTTATTGGAATATGAATTTTATTTAGGTCTTGTTTTTATTAGTGTGGTCTGAAAAGCTGCCTACGTAGTTTTATATTTGAAGAAAAGTGTATTTAGTGGTCTGAAATAGCCACAGTGGTAGAAAATAACTTGGAATTAGACTTGTTCACAAAGCAAACCAGCAAATTCAAAGTACACAAACAAATTAAAATGACAGGATAGTCAACACACCCACAAGGCAATTTCATGAATTTGTTACTGAGGTAGTGATTAGAGCTATTAGTCTATATTTCTAGATTTCCTCCTTCTATGGTGCTCCTTATTAGGAGGTGAAATTAGCAACTCGTAACAACTAACAATTAGTAACAATTAGGAATTGACAATTAGTAATAATTAGCAGTTAGTCAAATCCTTACACTGCATTTCCCTACATCCTTCAGATTCAGTGTGACAGTGTAACTTGCTTTGACCAAGGAAATATGAGCAAAATTGTTGAATGACACCTCAGGCAGAAACTTTTAGGACCAGTGCAAGTATTTCCTTCTTTCAGCCATGGTGACTGTATTAGTCACTGAGCTGTTACTGGAAAAATTATCTGACACCTGCAGCATACAGGGAGAGGTTTCTTTTGGCTCACAGTTTCAGGGGATTCAGTCCATGGATGATCACCTGGGTCCAAGGTAGAAGCAGCACGGTGGAAGGCCATGACAGAAGGAAGCTGCTCATCTGATGGCCACTAAGAAGCAGAGGGGCACAAGAAGAGCTGAGGATAAGAATGTACCTTTGCAGGTCACACCCCCAGTGACCACCTCTTTGAACCAGGCATGGACTCATAACAGCACATTCAGTGATGGACTCATCAGCAGATTAATTCACAGATAGGATAGCTCCCTTGTGATCCAGTCACCTTTCAAAACCCCCAACTGTGAATGCATGAGCTTCTGGGGGGACATTTAGATCCAAACCACAATGACCAACAATGTTACAGAGAGTGGGGGCACTGCCATCCTGAATCCTGGATGAGGATACCATGAGGTCAGATTTTAACAATCCAATAATATAGCATGAGTGAGAAATAAGCCTTTGTTGTTATAAATTACTGAGATTTGAGGGTGGTCTATTTACATAGCACAACCTAGAGTATTCTGATTAATAGAAGAATCATCCATCCAGACACTGGAAACCCAAAAGTCCTTTCTACTTGTATCAGCTTTCTCATCAAGGTGGTTTAATGAGAGATTTGACTACACTGGGCCCTCATGTAGTTGAGCTGCCTCTGTATGTCAGCCCTGCTGCTTTCTACCTGTGTGGACATCAATGAGGTACTCAGGCCAGTGGAGCATCAATTTCTCCATCTGAGAAATAGAGGTCAGAGTAATATTTACCTCGTAGAACTATTGTAAAATAAAATAAGGTAGGGAAGCAATTTAGCATAGAGGGAGTCACTCTGAAAACTCTCCATAGTAAGTGTTAGTTGTTCTATTACCTAGTACGGTACTATCATTCCCCCCCACCCTGGGGGATTGAATCCAGAGCCATTATACCTAGTTTCATCTCCAACTCCTTTTTTAAAATTATTTTTTAAATTTTGAGGTAGGATCTCTCTAAGTTGTTTTTCCCAGGATGGACTAAAATTTGGGTTCCTCTGCCTCAGCCTTCAAGAGTCTTGGGATTACAAGTATGTGCCACCATGTCTAGTAAGGGAACCTATCTTTTAAAAAAATTTTTGCTTTTATTTTAAAGAGAATAAAACAAAACAAAACAAAATGAAACAAAGCAAATCAGAATAGAACAATGCAAGCAACACAGGACTTCAAAACAAGACAACATGAAATCAACAGTGGCTGCCATAATGTCTCTTGTTTTCTTCAAAATAGTTGCCCATATCCTCACACACAATAAAATCAAACAGAACAAAATAGTATAAAACCAATCAAAATAAAATAATGAAAGCATTATAGGACTTCAAAACAAGACAATAGGATATCAACAGTGACCACCATAATGTCTCTTGTTTTCTTCAAAATAACTGTCTATACCTTCACACCTTATGAAATCAAATAATAGAAAACAGACTAAAACCAATCAAAACAAAACAATGAAAGCATTACAGAACTTCAAAACAAGATAATAGGAAATGAGCAATGGTTACTATAATGTCTCCTTCAAAATAGCCATCCATACTATCACACATAATAAAATCAAATAAAATGCAGCAGAATAAAACCTCTCAAAACAAAAGAATAAAAGTATTATATGACTTCAAAACAAGATGATAGGAACTCAGCAATGACTACCATAATGTTTTGTTTTCTTCAGAATAGCTGTTCATACCATCACTCATACTAAGATCAAACAAAACCAAACAATAAAACCAATTGAACAAAAAATGAAAGCATTAGAGGACTTCAAAACAAGATAATAGGAAACAACAATAGTTACCATGATACATCTCATTATATTCAAAATAGCTGCTCATACTATTAGACACAGTAAAATCTAACAAAACAAGACAGAAGAAAACCAAACCTAGGACCGGGGATTTAGCTCAGTGGTATACACACCTGCCTGGCAGATGCAAGGTTGTGAGTTCAATCCCCGGTACCAAAACAAACAAACAAATAAACAAAACTTAACAAAATTATGAAAATGATACAAGAGTTCAAGACAAGACAATAAGAAGTTAACAGTGGTTACCACCTTCCCCTATCACTTTTATAATATTTATTGTGGTTTTTGGATCCCACTGACTCATTCTGTTTTTTATGCTAGGGTTCACCCATGAGTTCAAACTGTTTTGCCCATGAACATGATCTCAAGTTGCATTCATTTACCTACAAGAGCCTCAAAATTATCCTACTTTACAGCTGGGAAGCTTTCCATTGTATGAAAATACCATATCTTCCTTATCCATTCTGCAGTTGTTGGGCAAGTTACCCTTGCTTTTTTCTGGTCTCCTGTTGTGTGGAACAATTGTTTTCTCTCCACTGATTTTCAGTCTATGAATTCATTTGAGTTAAATATGTTTCTTGCATACAGTGTATTGATGGATCTTGTTTCTTGATCCATTCTCCCTGTATTTGTTTTTATTGGTGAATTGAGGCCATCTGCATTAATGGCTACAACTGGCATACATTGGTTTGTCTCTGACATGCTATCCTCCTGCTGTTGGCCCTCCACTTTTCCCTTTTATTCAGTTGTCTGTCCTGTTTGGTGATCCTCCTCTGCTGCTGTTCCTGGAACCATGGTTATCTTTGTCTCTCTCTAGAATATCCTTCAGCACTCTCTGTAGGGTTGGTTTGGTGGTCATGAATTCCTTCAGTTGTTCTTTATCATGGAAGTATCTTATTTTTCCATCAATTTTGTATTTTTGTATTTTTTATTTTTTTTGCAGGATTGGGGATTGAACTCACAACCTCGTGCTTGCCAGACAGGTGCTTAAGCCACTGAGCCAAACTCCCAGCCCTTCCATCAATTTTGAAAGATAGTTTTGCAGGATACATCGATCTGGGTTGGAAGTTGTTCTCATTCAGGATTTGAAACACTTCACTTCAAACTCTTCTTGACTTGATGGTTTGTGTTGAGAAGTCTGCTGTGATTCTGATTGATTTTCCTTTGTAGGTGATCTTCTGTTTTTTTTTTTTTTTGTCTAACAGCCTTTAATATTCTGTTCTTGTGCTGAATTTCTGGGATCTTGACCAATATATGTCTGGGTGTAGATTTACTTTGGTTATGGTTAGTTTGAGTTCTCTATGCCTCACTTACCTGTATGCCAGATGCTTTTCCCATGTTTGGGAAGTTTTCTGCTATCACTTCTGTCAGTGGCCTTTTTATTTCATTTGTGCTGACCCCTGCTTCTTCAGTGATATCTATCACTCTTAAATTATTTCTCTTTGCATTATCTTGTAGTCATTGAATTGTTATTTCCTGGTTCCTTGTTATTTTTAAGAGATCTTTCCTTTCTTGATTGCTAGCTGTGATCCTGTCTTCAAGGTCTGAAAATCTATCTTCAGTCTCTTTCAAGTGGTTTTGTCAACTTTTGGTTGATCTTTTGATTTCCTAAATATCTCTTTGAATCTGTTTCATATATTGTAATTCCTTTCTATATAGTTCATTCAAGGTTTCCCTCATTTTCCTGTGCTCCTCTTCTTTCATCTATGTCTTCTTTAGATATGCTCGCCAATTCTTTCATCATGTTTGTGATTTCTTCTTTTACCTGAGACATTGTTTCTGATCTGATTACTTTTACGGTCTCATGAAGTTGTTTCTTTACTTCAGTTGCTATCCTCTCAGAGATTTCAGGTGTGTGACTTCCATTCTCTTCCATGAGTTTATCTCCCAGACTTGTTCTGTGTGGTCTGGAGGTCTGAGATTGCTTTTTGACCCTTACTCTTGACATTCTCCTAGGTTCCTCCCAACAAGCTGGTTGTGGGGTTCCAGGCACTTCCCACATTGGCTACCCCTCCACGGTGTAGGGGAATGGGACAGACACCTGGTTTTCTCTGACCCCAGGTTCCCAGGGAGGTAGCAGGGCATGGGGCGGTCTTCTCCAGACCCCTGTTGCTATACTGAAACTTTCTGAATGGCCAGGGATGTGTGGTGGCGGGGCTGCTTCTCTCAGCCTGTGTGTCTATAGTGGGACTCCCCTGATGGTGACAGGCATACAGGGTTGTGTTTGTCTGATTCTCCTGGTAGGTGATGGCTGCCCGAAGGTAGCAAGGGTCTCCAGTGGTGGCCTGTGGGTTCACAGGGCTTGCCTTGCTGGGTGTCCCTCCTTGTCCTGGCTGCCCGAGGGAAGCCAGCCTTCTGATGGTGGTGGCTGGCAGGTGGAGGTGGATCTGGCTGGTTCTGTCTTGGAAACCTTTCTTTTAATAATATAAGTGCTTGGATAACTGATCTTTACATCCCTCCTAGTGCCAAATCTTGAAACTTCTATGAAACACCTGACTTTCTGATCCTCACATTTCTGGAGAACAGCTTTAAATTGTGGCTTGAATTTTGAGGTGCAAAGGGAACTGATGCTTGAAGGATGTCTTTCTGCTTTAGCCAGAAGTTTTTTTTTTTTAATATTTTATTAATAATAAAAGACAAGGCAGAAGAGAATCCCCCGTACTTGCTACATTGCCTGCTGTAAAGAGATGCTTGGGTTGCTGACCAGAGGCCTGGCCAAATCTACAAAACAAAAGTTGGTTGATGTTCCTTGGTTGCTATCAATCCAGCCAGACCTCTGAAACAGCAGGCTGCTTACGGAGGGGGGGGGGTAGTGTTGTCCCTGATTCCAAGCCCGCGCACCAGTGCCGCTTGGGCTGGGTGGGGGCCCCACGCAGGGCCCTTCTCGTTCTCCTCCAAGGTCCTGGGGTCAGGACCCCGGAGGGCAGTCCATATTGAGTCCTGATTGGTGCCTGCGCTGCTCGGGCTGGGCGGGGGCCCTTTAGCCAGAAGTTTATTTACAAGAAATTGGTTTTCTCTGCCTCCACTTCCTCCTGCATTATCCCTCTACTTTATTCCTGGAAGTTGTTCCAGAATTTTACTTGACTTTGTAGTTACTGGTTTCATTCTCATTCTGAAAAACATTTTCCTTGTTGTCATTTGACACTGAGCAACATAATTTTTCCTTTTAATGCTCTTGCCCATGTATATAGTAAATAAGATGGGGACTATGTCAAGAAATTTTCCTAAGAGATTATGGCGGTTTTGATATTTTGAGATCTGGAGACACCAAAGAGAAGAGAGGATAAACATTTCTTCTTAAACACACACTGAATTTTTAATATTATTCCCAAACATTTCACAGGGGCCTATTTGCAGGAGTATTTCTGCTTTGCTGTGTGTTTCTAACAGTATTCTCCAGGAAGAGTGGATTGTGTTCTGAAGAAGTAGCTGCGATTGGCTCAAAATACCTTGTCAAAATATCAAAGTGTAGTCCTAAGTATTTTATTAGTGTGGTAGGATCAGTGACTCTTGCTTTCTAGTGCATCTGTACATTGTAAACCGTGGACAAGACATGGAGGTGGAGGGGGAGGCCAGGACTACAGCTCTGTGTCCAATGTGAGTGGGTCACGGCACTGTCCCCTGTAGAAGAGATGCTGATGGTCAAGCTCCTGGGATGGTAGTTTAGAGATAATGGGACAGGAAAGAGTAGAGGGCAGGAAAAGGGAGCTTCGGGATGGGAGGAAGGGGAGGAAAACTTGGGCAGAAAGAGGGACGAGGTTAGAGAGGATGCAACATCTAGGCAGGGCTGCGGACAGAGCCCTTGGGACCAAAAGTCAGAGTGAATCCCAGTTTGTTCAGCCCACAGACAGGAAAAAGGACATCCTTTAAAAAGACCTGGGCTACAGGCTGGAGAGAGGAGATAGATAACAGGAAAGAACTCGGTTCCTCTGGGGACTCAAAGGACAAGAAGGACATCCCTTCTGTGGTGTTTGTAAGTAAGTGATAAATCATGGGAGCCACCAATGGTGCTTTCTGATCTACAAACCACACATTCCGATGTGGCCAGGTGCACTCTAATCTGTCATTCACTAAGAAGGGGCGACAGTGTTTGAGTTCCACGTGATATTTGCCAAATGCTTCCCACCGTGGCAAAGTGGCCAACATGATCTACCCTCTGAGCACCGGTGGGCTTTGTCCTGGGAGTAGTGAAGTTCAGAAGGCTCCGCAAGTAGGGGACTATGGTGGCAGCAACTGGCATGGAGGCTTTCGTGGAGATTTCCATTCACTAAAGCTCCCCTGCATTACCAACTGGCCAGTTCCAGTCACCAACACTGACCCTCCCATCTGAGACCATTCCCAGGAGACCAGCAAGTCACTGGGGGAGAGGTTCCTCCCATGGAACCCCCTCTTCCTGGAGATGCAAGTGGTATATTAGTGTCTGCACTCAAATAGATGTTATTTGCACATGGATTTGCCTCCATGTCCTTCTACTTCCCAGCCACAGCCAGAATCTGTAGATGTTCTAGGTGCCTCATGTGCTATCACCAAGAATCATTTGTAGTGGAGGAAGCCAAGGGGCTGACGTCCATGGAAATTCATGGTCTTACCGTAAATCCTGGCAGCAG